>JACEVL010000195.1:1540000-1589451 GCA_020284085.1 Aporrectodea caliginosa
CAAAAAGCGCGATGTTCACAGAAGAAGCCTGAGAGAGTTAAGTTTGAGAAGCACATCATGGTATCCGCTGGCGTGTGTTACGGCGGGTAAGGGAAGACTGCACTTCATCCCTGGCAAGGATAAAGTAAACACTAAACTTTATGTTGAAAGTCTGTTACCCAGACTCACTGAAGACTGCAAGTCTGTTCTACCGTCTGGTTTCATTTTCATGCTCACGCGACAAAGATGGCTCAAGATTCTATTGCCACTAAATGCCGTGAATTCATTGGCAAAGATGAATGGTCACCACACTCGCTAGACCTTAACCCTCTTGATTATCACGTCTGGGGAGCTATGCTTGAATGCTACAAGATAATTCATCCCAAGCTGAAGAAAACTGAAGAGCTGAATAAAGTCTTGCAGTTAATATGGGACCAGCTGCCGCAGGACTCAATAAACAAGGCCATACTGAGCTTCACAAAAAAAACTTCGAGCTTGCGTGAAGGCTAAAGTTTGAATTCGTAATGAAAGGTGATGTCATTTGACATTGAAAATTACAGGTGACTGCCCAAGTTTTCTGCTTAATCTTAAAAATGCGGAATAAAATATTTAAACAGCTGTAATTTCAGAAGCAATGATAGTTTCTCTGTGAAATTTTGAGCTATTTCTGAAAAGTCTTTCCCCCCGTAAATTCTGAAATGTTGGTGCAAAACTCAATTTATTGCGGAGAAATTGCATTTGGTCCGGTGACACATTTTCTTTTGAGCCACCCTGTATAATATCGTCTGGCAGTCAAACATATTACGTTCACCTGCAGTGAAACACCAGTATTATACATAGCCACACAGATGAGTTTGAGGTTTAATGAGTTAATTGAGTTTTAATCAAAGTAACGACCGTTTAAACTTGGCGGATATACGAAAAGGCTAACAGTTTGCAGACTGCAATGGCACTCCGCCTCTAACTTCAACGCCTAGATTCATCCTAGATATGTATTAATTCATTCATTCATTCATTCATTCACTCCGGAGATTTATATAGCGCCTCTTCAAGAAGCCTACTCAGTGGCGCTCTCAGCCCAGTCACGGCCAAACAAGAAGGACTTTAGCAGTTGGTAGAAAGCAGGCAGATGTATGGCTGATAGTTAGGCCTACTGATGGTGTGTGTGATTTACTAGATCCAGACATAAAATGTAAATGAGTGCCTCGAATTATAGCGTCTGCTTTTGCAGAGTATACTCTTAAGTCGGCGCAGACAGACTTTTAAAGAGAAGTGCGGCTTGAGTATTGATCTTGAAAATACTAATGTTATATCTTCGTCGCAGTCAGTCGTTGGATGTAAGAACAATCGAGACTTTGTGACACTTTTATAGTTATAGCTTACCGGTAGTTCTCTTCCAGTGCCTGTATAACCGGAGTTACAAAATGGACGAAAGCTATCGACCGGTATATCAGTCTCTCGCTATGCAAACTCTGTACCTGTCTTGTCTGAGTTATATATTGAGTTTTGTATACGCTGTGATTTTATGTGCTGGATGATTTTGTTTCATATTGACGGCGTTTAGACCCGTTGAGTTAGAGCGATTATGGTCTCTACAAGTCTTCTCAAAAGTTCGGTTTAGTTGCTCACTTGAGATTTTGATAGCTTTTTAGTACTTCTAACTTTTTAAAGTACAATTTGTCTTTGAATGCATCTGCTGCCAATGAAATTTTCAAATTTTCCACCGTTCAAGCTTACATTGTGTATCATCATCATCATCATCATCATCATCATCATCATCATCATCATCATCATCATCATCATCATCGTCGTCGTCGTCGTCGTCGTCGTCGTCGTCGTCATCATCATCATCATCATCATCATCATCATCATCGTCATCGTCATCGTCATCGTCATCGTCATCATCAGTATCATCATCATGTCATCATCACCATCATCATCGCAATCGTTTTCGTTGTCGTCATCATCATCACTGCTGCGTTGTTATGCCTGTGGAGACATGCAGAGGCCGCGCTTTCGCAGATCAACTCAAAGCCAACACGCTGTCTTTGTGCGTATTTGCCAATATTTGGAGCAATAAATTAATAGTTATGGTTATGGTTATTCTGTGTTAAGTTGAAACAACAGCAGAATCATACTAGGTGGCACGATGACAGCGTTGATACTTTTAAGCTTACGTGACAATCTATTCCTCCACTTGTTTTGGTTTTCTGTATGTACTGCGCCGACCCTACACTGTAGGGCCTAAAATAATGTGTTTTATGACACAAAGTATGCAGCTAATACTGTCGAATGTGCAGCTGACTGTCTGTAATGTGCAGTGTGTATGTAAGTAAGTAAGTAAGTATATGTAGTATGCATTTCTCAGAGATTTGCGCAAGTCAACTACATGTACACACGATTTTCTAATACTTGACATTTTACATACCATTTCAAGTATAGTTTGAAAGTTTAATTCTTAAGAAAGGAGAAGGGCGACGCTAATCATCTTTGTTATGACACAGCCTTGTTAAACAGCGACTTACCAACTAAAGAAGAGTATTCAATAGACATTTCTGAGTATTCTAAGCGCGCCTACAGTGTTTACGGCGGTGGTTTTAAAATCTGTTACAGCTCCAGGCCTGATTTGAATTGTTACACACTTCATACAGCTCAGTTTTGCCTGCTTGACACGTGCCTACTTTCACTTTTACTCAACGAATCTGAGAAGAAAGAAGCAGGCTACGTTTTTCAAAAGAAAGAAGCAAATTGCAGTTTACTCCAACAGCCTTTGACCTCTACTTATCGGGTGAAGATGGCTTCCATATTACTCATTAATTCAAACGCAAGCACGCCACGCTGAATATGCTTCTAACTTTCTAATTGGAGTCCATGACGTTCTTAAGCTCCAATATTGACGGTTGATTGGTTGGCCCAAAGTATATAGGACAGTGATTGCTTGAATATGCATGGCAGTGGCAGAAAAGGCGGAACACGCTTATGGTTGCCAGACGTCCGACAAAAGGAGGACATAATGACCTCATGTCCTCTGTCCGAACCTAGGAAATGTCCGACTTTTGTATGTTTGTTGTATTGGCTATTGGCTATTGTTTCATGGCGTATTTAACGACTTTACACGCGCATGTTGTCCCGGAGTTCGCCCTCGGGCCCTACCAGGCTAGCAGTCCAATCTACTTGCTTTTTTTTATTGCAGCTCTGTTTCTTCCAAACGTTTCTATAGTCCATGATCTGAGTTATATTGCAAACAATGCTTCTATGGACTGTCTGTATAGGGCTCTAGGCCTACATGTATAGATGGTGAAAGTGCAAATTTATTTTATTTCATACAGCTTTCTAATGTGTCTTTGTTTCTTGGTTGCTTAGGAGACCCTCTGACTCTGGAGTCCGGAGTTAAACATTCAATGCGTCCTCCCTTGTAGGCCTACTCCTTTCTGGCTTTCTGTGTCCTCTTTGCGCTATCCATGTATCTGGCAATCCCAAACACGCTAGACTTTGTGGAACAGAGCGTTCAATCCGCGATGGAGATATCGTATCCAGCTATCCACGTAGACTCTCCATGACGCTTCCATTCATTTAATTGGCTGGCATAGAATCCTCCAAGCGTCAGGTTTGGACGCGTCTAATCACAATGGCTTTTAATGGATTGACGTCTCACTGTGCTGTTCATGACTTGTAGTACAGGATGCAAGGAGCTTGGGAGAAATGCGCTCAGTATTCGTTTTAACACCAAATTACTTATTGATCAAATATGGTTGACGTCAAACGCAATGCCATTCAGAGCGTATACGTATGGAAATTAACTTAGGATCTAAGAAGAATTTGTTGAGCTATAATGAGTGCACTGACCGTACAGTGTCGGTGAGAAGATCTGAAGGCAAGGAAGAGGACTGGTCAACCGCTGTCATATGCCGATGCTGAGCATATTGAAGTTGCTAAAAGCTCATACCATACCTCTCAGGGCTAGTTTAAGGGACTGCTCTACTACCTCTTCAACGGCACGCGGTTAGTTAGCACACTAAGCCACCCACTGTCGCCCAATGCCACCCACTATACCCCTTTTAGAGGGATATATTTAATCAGCAAACAGACTACAACTCAATTCTACGTACGTAATATTTTTCTCCTGTCATAAAAAACCGTTTCGCTGCAGCTTGAGCGCCTCTGACTACGTTTCTGCAAGAGGCGCTATATAAATTCTCAGAATGAATTAATGAGTGTCTTTTTAAGCAAGTAAATTCTGAATCTGATGGCATCTAAATCACGAGACGCAAAGTGATCAACTGGAGTTGGCATAGTTGACTGAATCTTTCACCCAACACTAGTAAGATCTACAGCCATATTGACAGCACTTTTGAAGGTTCCTGAAAAATGCACTTTATATATGTCCAGAACATAAACATACGTATATATTTTAATCACGCAAATGTCTACGACTGAATCGAGCGGGATTTTTACGATTTGGGTGAATCAGTTTCCGTCTTTGCCCCTACGTGTCACAGACTGAAAGTGACATTTTTCCTACACGGAGTCATAATCTTTTTGGACCTTCATAATAGACGGTTCTAACGAAACGCACTTGATGACCCGTTGGCCAATTCCACGGCAATGAATCGTCAATGACATTCAGAGCATTAACGATTCGTCAATCATACGCCTTCGGTGCTGTCGTTCTTTGAAGATATTGTCATGTATCAAGATGATGAATTACAAAGAGTGGTTGCGGCCATGCATCACCAACCAATTTATGTGTGGATGTTCTGCTTGGGTACTTTGCAAATGTCGCAATGAAGATCAAAGTAACTATAGGCTATGGCCGCAGCTCAGACGATAAGTCAGAGAGCAAGGGTGGATGTAACTCAGCCACTGTTCGTACTCTGACAGTGCCAGTCCCAAGCCTAGATAAAGGAGGAGGGCGACGTATTAACTTTTTACACATTATTATTATTAATATTATTACTTCGATGTTTTATAATTATCGTTATATAACTGTTGTTCCATTGTGCGTTTGTATGTATTTATACACATATAATTATGTATATAAATACATACATACATATATACATATATGCATACATATATGCATACATAATTACATATACACACATACATAGATTGCTCGTCTTCCTCGATTCTCTCACATCTCTTCATTCATGGTTGAAGAACTTCACTGGCTCCCTCTATCTGTCCGAATACAATTCAAGGTTCTTATTTAGTCCTTAAGTCTCATCTGGGTCTTGCTCCGAAGTACCTTTGCGATCTCATGCTTCGCCCACTCTCTGCCTCTTCGCTGCGTCCTCTCCGATCCTCTGATCGGCTTGACCTTTTTGTTCCCCGTGTCAGGACTGCGATGGCTCAATCCAGATCCTTCGCCTGCATAGGTCCTTCTCTGTGGAATGGACTTCCTCCACCGGTTCGCTCTGCCATCCTTTCTGGTAGTCTCTCCTCATCTTTTTTCTAAACTAAAATCCTGCCTTTTCCCTCGGGTTGCTCGCACTGGGAGCGCTTCTGAAAGGCTTTTGCTGTGAGAAGCGCTTTATAAATAGCCAAATACAATACAATACAATACATACCTGCATACTTACTTACATGCAACGCGTACTGGCTGCTGAAAACTTGCTGTTCTCTGTCGCATGCAGTGGAATTGATTTTGCTAGCGTTGAAAACGACAACCAAACACTTAGTGCGGTCGTTCACAAAACCATCACCGCGTCAGTTGATGCCCTATTATACAGTTCTCTGAGCATCTGACTCAATCGAAAAAATCTGTAAATAGAGACGTACTTGAGACATCGTGAAATGCAATGTAATGTAAATTGCTCCACTTGAGTGAAATTCCTCAGCGGATCGGCGTCCGATCTGTCGATAAAGGTAGACTATGTTTTCATCGATCTGGCTGTTGGCGGCTCTCAACGACTGACAGCGAAAATCATTTCATGCTTACGTCATACATGCAACGGAGGAAAACACTGCGGAGGTTTGCACATACAGATATATTACTCTTGTATGCATGTATGTATGTATGCATTTATGTATATATGTGTGTATCTATGTGTGTGTGTATGTGTGTGTTTGTGTGTATGCATGCATGCATATGCATGCATGTATGTGCCTATGTATGTATGTATATATGGATTGTACATGTATGTATGTATATGTATGTACGCATGTATGCATGTATGTATGCATGTATGTATGTATGTAGGTATGTATGTATTAATGTATGTATGTATTTATGTAAGTATGTGTGCATTCATGTGCTTGCACGCACGTATGTATGTACTATGTACATGTATGTACGTAAATATGTTTGCATCCATGTATGTGCATGTATGGATCTATGTATGCATTCATATATGTATGTATGTTCGTTTGTGCCTAGATATTTAATATAACGTCTTTAAGTAGCACTCGAAAGCGTTACATTGTCTTTCCATAGCATTGTTCCTTGCAAACGGACCCTTTGAAAAGCTAAGTAGCACGGATCCATATTTCCATATTTCCCAGCCTGCGCGTTCTAACACTTTCCAAAGACGAAGTCAGAAACCCAAAGTGAAGTATCTCACCCCAGACAGGCTAAAGATTGTCCCATTGAACCTCAACACTTCAGAGATGGATACTAGACGATAGCATTGTCTTATAAAACACTGGTTTCGTGCGAATGAGTTTCCTCGTAAATCTTGAACTCTGGCATAATTTGTATCATGGACGACTATGTAGTATGTACACCGAAAAGCAATGATGTTCAGGAAATTTGGTCGCCAGAAGAACGGTCGGCTCTGCGGCTCTGCCTCTCTAGGCAAATTTCTTCGTTGGACTTTTCAATTCACAACTGGCTAACAGTGACCGAAATCTTTTTCTTGCCTCGCAATAACAATTATTATTATATAAATCTTCATATTATGTATGCATACATTATAACAAAATTTCCATATATTTACACATTTATAACGTCTGCCGTTCTTTCTCTCAATGTAGCCTATACATACATACTACATAGCCTGTGCCTAACTGTACATTATCAATACTTCTTTGCAGTAATATTAGTATCTCGATGTTACGCCTGGGAATTGCCTTAGGAAGGCGAATCGATTCCAGTTTTCCTTTCCAGTGGCAATGTGACACCGTTGCATTAGATCATTAGATGGCGATGAAGCAGTCATACTGAATGCCACGGAGTCAGAGCCGATCGCTTTACCATAGGAATAATTAATTATTGGCCTTTGGTTGAATCGCTGCGTTGACCAGAGTCACCATGGATGGAAGAAAAATAAGAAGAAGAGAGAGCAGCAACAACAGCAAACAATCGATCAATCAATTTTGCTTTATTAAAAATAAGATGACAAGTAATATAATAATAATATTTTCGTTTATTGAAACAATCTGGTTGACAAACCGCAACCGGTTACAGTGTACAGTTATGCAATTGAAACAATTCACAAGAACACAAATAACAGAAGACATAAATCGTAACTAGGCCTACTAACAGAACAGACAGCCTGCAATACACGGCGTTAATAGCAGCCTACAAAGTATGTCCGCCCTACGGGTTCGATCTCGGTACCTCTCGCTCTCTATGCCAGTGTGTTATCCAATGCGCTATCGGGCTCCCCGAGTACGCAATTTATGCACTGATATGCATATGCATCTTATTGGATGTTCAAAGATTAGAGAGTAAGGCAATGCTTAGATAAAATTCAAACTATAGGAATGTTATACATATTGGACTATTAGTGCCATAATCGAGGGAAGAGAATCAAATTTTTTTTATATCTTGATATAGTACTCTGGAAATAAAATTAGAGTCATCTTTCATTCATTCATTTCAGATATTTATATAGCGCCCCTTCAAGATTTCTACTCAGAGGCGCTCGTTTGACTACAGCGCGGACACTGAATCGGAGTTTCACGCCGAAGCGCATGAGCAATTGCGAGGGAAGGACTTGCCCAGGGTCCCTACGCGGCGGCTTGAGGTGGATTCGAACCCGCAACCCTCCGGCTGCAAGGCACCGAATATACCCCTTGAGGTGGATTCGAACCCGCAACCCTCCGGCTGCAAGGCACCGAACATACCTCTACACCACCGCGCCCCACAGGAATGGAAAAACCATGGGGACGGGGGTGAAGCAAGTATCCACTATAGGACGAATCGGAGGGAACAGTGGGTATAGAACAATAGAACTTGATGTTGATTGGACGAAATGGCACCGTCCGAACAAACGTCTACGACAAAGAAGAAGAAGAAGATGATGATGAGGCTGATTATGAGGAGGTGAAAGAGCAGGATGAGTAGGGGAGGAGGTGGATGAGGTGGATGAGGTTTGTATGCATACATATAAAACACTGCCTATAAGCACAAAGCTCTTCCCTCGACTTCAGAGGCGTTACTATAGACTTTGTTGAGAGTATCTACATTATAATAATAGGCAAGAATGAATGGCTTCTCTGGATTAGCATGAGGCAGGAACTGCTGGATTCTGTTAAAAATCGCTCGTTTATACATTGTGACGTTAATTAATAGGGTTTACTATCAATAGGACCAGAAAAATGTGCGAATAGGTCCTGATTCAGCGTATTGTATAAGCCTACAGCGCGAGTCTTTTGTTTTGGTTGAGCATTTGAATGAGCTAAGGCGCACGTGTTTTCGTATGTGTGTTTATTGTATTGTATTGCATTTATTAATTTATATAGCGCCGTTAACAACAGTGGCCATTCAGTAGCGCCCCCAGTGCGAGAACCACTAGGTTTTAAGAAGGGAGAAGGATGTAGGAAGAAACCCAGAAAGAATGGTAGGCCTAATTCGTAGAGAATGGTAACACGTAGAGAGGAGGGCAGGGCATTCCATAATGAGGGCCCAATGGTGGAAAAAGATCTAGTTTGGGCCATAGTGATCCTCACTCATGGAACAAATCTATTTATAAGTGTCCTTTTATGCTGGCGCGTCTTTGCTCCTGCTCTAACTCGGAAGTAACGGTTCACTGACTGGTTCATCCAGTTGGAAGTGATATTTGATATATCCACAGTCAACATTACACTCGATCGTGTCCTAGGAAAATAATCTGATTTATCTACTGTTGTGTTTTCGTTCATACCGTATCTGCACATAATCTTCGATCTTTCTTTTCTTCTCGCCTTGACAGCCGGTCCATGCGTATGTGTGTATGCGACCCGGTTCAACAAGACTCCACGTCAACCGAGTTTCTATTGAAGCCTATCGAGTATCATTCATGTCTATAGTTTCATTGTCACCGTCCAGTTCGTGTCAATAGCTGCGGACGGCTCTAGACCGTTGCCGTCTATTGTCTCGTAATAAATTGTGAAAGGTGCCGTTATGTTGTGATGTGTGACCTTGGCCATGACGTATTGGACTGTGCTACTCTTTGTTCTTTTCTCTCCTTCTATATTTGAAATTTGAAATGGCAGATATCGGATCAAGATTTCGCTACACTTAGACAACTGGCCCATAGGCGTAAACGTGTCGAAATATTGGGGTCCCATTGCCCTCCATCCCTTGCTTTTCCCTTCCTCTCCTATCCACCCCTTCCCTCCCATTTGCAGCTAGAGGTCTGGGGACAGCTGTCAATCAATCAATCAATCAATCAATCAATCAATCAATCAATCAATTTCGTTTATTATCAACATCAAGCTGACGCATGCACAGTCTGAAAGACGTTTATTATTACTGTAACTTTTAAACATTGTTATTTGTTGATTCAATGTTTTGCTCCCGTTTTTTCTTTGCCAGTCCCTAACCCGGTACTTTTTGTTAACATTGTGATTGTTAAGACACATTTTGTATTTCATCACAACTCCTTCCTTTTTAGTTACTTGGGATTCTTTGGTACACTCTTGGTCAATCTTGGGATTTTTCGGGCAATATCTTGGGATTTCATAAAGTGGAGTAGTAGCACTGAGCATAAACTGTCTGCGGGCAATAGCAACGACTGAGTGACGTCACCCATAAGCACAGTCAGCCTGACTCAGCGCTCTGCCCTGTGTGAGTCATGTATACTATTATAGCGCTATTTCCAGTGAGATAAAACGCCCATGAAACCTACATTAGAGTCGCAAATGGTACTTCTTCTTTGTTTAATTCGGACAATGGAGAGCAACATCACAGGTTCGGCCTCTGCATTTTATGTGACTCGATAAAATGCGACCGAAGATGGCCGAATGTAATTGCACATGAGGTACCATTCACAGGCAGAAGAAGTCCATCGATTACAACAAGGCAGAAAGAAAACCACGAATCCAGCCGATGGTGGTCATAGGAACATGTACAAATGTATACACAAATGTATGCGCTATATCTACTGCAGCCTGGGAATAGATAGGCCTACAAATGTAATTGTGTACAAAACATATAACTGCGCTATATCTATTCTGTAGCCTGCAGGGAATACATACAAATGTACTGTGTACACGGCTCAACTGCGCTATATCTATAGGCCTACTGTAGCCTTGCAATAGATTCAAATGTATACTGTGTACACATCTCAACTGCGTTGTATCTATATACTGTAGCCTGGGAATACCTATGAATGTACATACGACCTATAATCGTGATATACATACAATACCATTATTTGAAAACTAAGGAAACAAAAGAGTCAGGCTACGGATGTCTGCCCAGCACCATGCAAGTGTTCCACCTAAATAGCATCACGGATACAAATAGAGAAGCATGCATATTTACTGGGAAAGACCATGCGACGGTCATTTTATATATGTAAAGGTCAACACACGCTACACACATACACACACGCGCGCACACACGCACACACACACACACACACACACACACACACACACACACACACACACACACACACACACACACACACACACACACACACACACACACACACACACACACATATTGTAGACTCTGCAACATTATGTGGAGATGTCAGACACGATAGTCTTTGACAAACATGCGTTTTATTACTGTACTAACAACAACATCGCGAAATGGCAGCAGGGCAGAGGTCGATAGCTATCGCTAATGGTTGCAGACGAGAGAAGAGTTTGCGCTTTACAGGTGGTTCCTGGTAACATGGGGTGTTGACCCTTAGAGGTGTGCACTGCTTATACCGGTCGATCAGTGAACTATCATCATAGCTGATGATACTCTGCTTCTGATTGCGTTCCACGGTTCCACGGTTCCATGTCTACTCTTCAGCCACTCTCACGACCTGTATTTGAGACAAGCAGCTTTGTATGGTATTCAGTAGGCATAAGTAAAATAAATAAATGTAAATGTTCGCGTTTTTCAACAGCGACCGTATAGGGCCTCAACCCTGCTCATTTTTCAATGAATTGATCTGAGATCCTTCACCACCGCTGCCCGTTTGAATGGACGCCACGCCATTTAATGTCCCCGTGCAAGGACCGTGCTAGTCCGAGATTTAAATCTCTGAAATAAGCCACCCTCAGGAAGCGAACCGCGATCCTCATGCTCTCTTTCACATGCAGAGGAGCAGGAGACGCGCAGACTACGCTCTTACCAATGTAGCTAACTAGGCCAGTATATGCTTCTTTTGAAACTATTCCAAATCAAATTCTTTCTTTCGCGCTCAAACCGACAACTACACAAGTTCGACTGACTTATTTCCATTCACCTAGATCAGTGGTGGCCAACCTTTTGTACATAGTGTGCCACAAAATATCAACCTAGCCGCCTGCGTGCCAGTATACATAAAAGGCATGAAGCGTAATGACCTGTTCCGATGTCGAAATAGGCGCTTGTTCAAACGACAGATTTAAACAATGTAGAGCGCGTGCTCGAATTTTATTAATACGACGAATTTTATTAATACGATGAATTTATTAATACGACGAATTTTATTAGTACGACGGGTTCAATAGCGTGAGAGAAATTTAAGACATTGGCACAGAGTCTTTCTTGGTGTATTATGCAGTGAAATGCTAATACAGCATGACCCATGAACTCTTTCAATAAAGTTCACACCCTCTTTTAGCCAGTCATAGCAGGAGCTCCATCTGTGCTCACACTCTCGAGTTTAGACCCGTCAGGATTGCTTTCTATGCCATACTGTTTTACTTGCTCAAAAAGGTAGGCTCTGGTGGTATTGACAAGTTGACGCAGGCTAAGGAACTTCTCGCTAATGTCAAAGTTATCATTCACGCATCTGCTGTATATCAATAACTGTGCAGAATCGGTAGCATCACAGCTTTCGTTCATAGGCCCTATCTAGCGAAAAATAAAGGCATTTTTTTAATGATGAACTTACTTGTTCCAACAAGTCCTGAGCCATTTCGTCTATTCACCTAATGTGTTGCGTGCAAGGGCAGTATTAGTCACCATTGCTTCGATTTTTGGATCTTCTTAGGCTTGCAAAAACTGATAAAGCTGGCTTCAGTAATTCCTCACTATCAGAGTAAGGCTTTCTCTTTCGTGCCAATAACAAACTTAACTCGCATGAAGTTTTGACCATTGATATGAATTCATCATTTTTCTGATGACTGGTGTGCCAACAAAAATGCTTCTTTCTTCTTGATAAAATCAGTCCTGAGAGCTGACCCAGGCGGGTAATTTTCATTAAAAACCCGTTTAGCTGGTTGAAGTGACGTTCAACGTTGTATTTTTTACATACCGCAACCGTTGCATTACACAGCAGAAAAACTTTCCAAAAGTAAAGAAATACTGTTCTTCCCAATTCACGCTAAACTATGCCATCTTCACACTTTCTTTTCGAGGTACCGGTACTAGCTGTCTTGTTAGTAGCCATCCTAAAGACGTACCCAATACAAAATAGGCCTATTTAAGAAACTCATGCAGTCTGTTTCTTTGATCGATCCTACAACCATACAATGGGAAGAAGCTCGACTTGCAGCTTAGCAGCGACATATGCTGTGGAGAAAGTGAACTTTGACCGCCTGCCGTCTGATGAGCCTGCCGCTGCCCTGTTCGAGCTCGTGTCCTACGTCCGTCTGCAGCTGTCAAGCCGATTAGCCCTTGGCCGCTGCAGCTGCGGAGGCTCCTAAAATTCTATATAGATAAAGTGTTAAACTAAAATACCCAGCATTACCTTTAGACAATTCCAAGGTCCTCCGCGTGCCACTAATCATAGGCTGGCGTGCCACAAGTGGCACGCGTGCCGCAGGTTGGCCACCACTGACCTAGATGGATCTGTTCTTATAATATATCACGTAATTGGACGTCATCTGTCATTTCTGCATAATGCCCTTTTCTGCTCTACACTTCAATAACACGAGATATCTGCAGTAGGCCTAAATGGCCTTGTAGGTCTTTACAATGGTTTTCTTTCACTAGCTAACGCCTTAGTTTCTAGTCGTATTGATTACTGTAACTCACTAAACTGTGCGATAAGACGAATTAGTACGAATTTCAAAAGGACTATAATAAGAACAGCTAAATATCAACATATCACCCCTTACTGCAATCGTAGCACTGGCTGCCTGTTAGTAGTGTTACTATTAAATTATTATAATTTGTTATTATTTCATAATTATTAATTTAGATTTATTAAGTGCCACAACCTAATGGACAAAGTATCAGTCGATAGCGCTGAGCATTTCCTGAGATTGATTGACCAATGTCCATACATTTTAGTAATCGCCTCGTGGAGGTTCGTACACTCGACCGTTACAAGCCGAGCGCTTTAATTAGTGGACCGACAGAGCTCTTGCAAGTAGGCCAAGCAGTCGCCCTGCACAGTAGGCATCGCCAAATGCCTGTCTTTTTACCAGTGAAGACACTGGCCCGGGGCGGGAGCGCCTCTGTTTTTGAGTGGCGCTATATAAATACTCAGTGTACGATAGCAGATATCATGAGCAGAGTCGCTTAGCCAAAACAGGAGTATCGCGTGTAATTTGCATTTTTTACAAGGATTGACAGTTAAAATAGTATTCAGTTCTCAACTATAGTAGCAATATCGCCTCATGTCTGTTAAACAGGACACTGGTGTCATTCATGTTTAACCTGTTGGGAAGAGCTCAGTCAGTAAGTTTAGTTCCCATGTCTCTGCCCGGACATAGGGGGTTCAGATTTCAATTAACCTGATGTTCTGTAGGTAGCATTTAAAAACAGGTTACAGAAATCACGAGTGCGATTTCCTGAATTCATTCATTCATTCGTCTTGGCTATCGTGATGCGTATGACGATGGGGAATAGAATGGTTTATCCCCCGGATACTCTAAACCGGTTTATTCCATCCGGGGGTATGCTTTAGGGGGATAGAATATCTCGGGACACCGGCCCGGGTCTTGGTTTTAATACTCTGATAATGGTGTTGGCCTTGAGACTTTGAGCTTTGAATTTTGCATTTGGTCTCCCTGACATCACTGCCCATAGCTATGTTAATTTAACACTTCAACGGAGAACTGCGTTGGTTTCCCAGTCCCTTTTAGTGCACTCTCATCGTTAAAGTGTTTCCAGAAGTGAGAAAAATTAATCAATAGGCCGATGAACTCGTTGAAACATCTGTATGCAATAGTTTGCGTGTTGGAACAAAAACTATAAATCAAGTATAAGTTTATTCTCTGCTGACTGACTTAGTAGACTTGGTATAGCGACAGTTAACCTGGTTATTAAAGCTTAAAATTCAAATATTTGGGGAATGAAGCTGCTAAATCTATTCTTAAATTTACTATATTGACGAACCTGATATACGAAAGTGAAAGCGCTAACGGCTTTCTGCCAGACAATTACCCACAATTCTCTGCTCGCCACTAGATCAATTTAACTCGGCTCGAGGAATGATTCATCAGTCTAGTATACTGAATGCCATATGATAGGTACATGTACAGACCTGCAACTGCACCCTACTCCTCAAGGTTCCCACATCCGTTTAGGCCACGCTCTAACATTGGAATATAGGCGACATTGGACGATTTTGTGAATAATTTGCGAACAAGACTAAGAAAAATATGTCTCAATTTTTAGGGACAATTACATTCTCAAAGCCTCATTGAATTAAGATGGTAAAAGTATTTGTGGCCCCTGGCAGTTCTACCCTATCGTTCTCAGTTGCGCCATTTCAGGACAGGTCTGCCTACATGGCTGTCTGTATGTATGTATGTTTTTATGTATGTGTGTTATATATGTATGTATGTATGCATGTATGTATGTATGTATGTATGTATGTATGTAATTGCAAAACTGATGTATAAATACACTATCAACCTGCTCCCTCCTTCCTTCTCATCCTACTTTATTCACACTTTGCTTCCTGGCTTCACTAGAGGTAACAGAGACTATAGATGCAAGAACTAACATTCGCAAATTTTCTATCAAATTTCAGGGCCCTGTTACGTGGAATAACCTTCCTATGAAGATACGTACTGCCACCAGCCTCGCTCTCTTCAAGCATCTGGTGCGCGCGCACGCACTGCACTACCCTAGTTAAGTTAGCATGACTGACTATAGTCTTGCTCCCTGTGGAACATTTTGTTTTGTCTTTATTATTCTTTTTTTCTACTGTCGTCTTGTGCTGATTGTTGTACCGAACATGTGTAATTTTTTATTCGGTAGTTAAGTTTATCTATACTTCCCTCTTCGTCCTTGCTAAAGAACTGGCCATCATCTTGACTCACTTTTCATGAAGTAATTAGGCCCCTGCTCAGCGGGATTAGTCCCTTTAGGTGCGCCTATTGCTCCCATTTAAAAGCTCTGTTTACATTATGATGATATAATACTCCATGGAAATTGTAGTAACATGCATAATTAAATGTCAATGTACAATTACTGGGAACAATAAATGTCTTATGTCTTATGTCTTATGTATATATATATATATGTATGTATGTATGTATGCATGCATGCATATATGTATGCATGTTTGTATGTATGTATGTATGTATGTATGTATGTATGTATGTATGTATGTATGTATGTATGTATGTATGTATGTATGTATATATGTATGTATGTATGTATGTATGTATGTATGTATGTATGTATGTATGTATGTATGTATGTATGTATGTATGTATGTATGTATGTATGTATGTATGTATCATGTATGTATGTATGTATGCATGTATGTATGTATGTATGTATGTATGTAGGCTATGTATGTATGATGTATGTATGTATGTATGTATGTATGTATGTAAAATGCGTATGTATGTATGTATGTCTGTCTGTCTGCCTGCCTGCTTGCCTGCCTACCTACCGCGTATTGGTTCACGTGACTTGTTCAGTGAATGCAAAATGTTTGCAAATCTCTATTGGCAAAATTATAGATTTTACTTGCGCAGTCAAATAGTGCTCGCGTAGTGCCATTAACGGAAATTGCACTTTTATACAGCACTCCGTGTTACCGAATTCAATGGAGTCGATCTCTTTCAGGTGGATGTGTCGCCGCCTGACGACAGCAGCCTTCTAAACAAATGTGCGCGTCGACTACTCGCCATTTGCAAAACAAAACATTCAGATTTAGTCCGTGTGGAATGATCCTTTGCTGTTTTGCTCTATGCGAGGTTTCTCTTCTTGTCGGTCTCAGGGCTTAGGACACGTGCTTTATATTTCCCACCAGGTGTACTGAACCCCTGACATCATGCCTACAGGGAGCCCAAATAAGACCCATACTCTAACATGGGACATGGATCACATCTAATGCTCATGTAAACGCTGCCAGGGCCATGCAGTCTCCACGCTTCAAACTATCTTCAGGCCCAGCCGCCCAGGTGTTGCGACCAGCTCTATAGTGGAAATCGCAAACATTAGGTAGGCTAGGTCATTGATGTTGATGAAGAGGATAAATAGCATAGGGCCTCAAATGGAACCTAGAGGAACTTCGTATTTTTACCTTCAGGCTACCAAGGTTATTTTGCGACATCGGCTACCAAGGGGTTGGTGGTTACCACCACCTTCGGATTTTGTGTTAGGTTTCATTGTTACTTCAAAGCCCTCGACCTCTTGGCTTCAGCATCTCGATCTACTAATGTGCGAAACTCCCTGTCAGAGTCTACCCTTAGTTCGAAGCTGAGACTCTTTCAATATGCAAACTCACCGTGGCACGGTTAGAGCGCTCGGCCTGTAACGCGGAGATTACAGATTCGAGTCTCCACTAAGGGGGTCACACATGTGTAGGGACCTTGAGTAAGTCCTTCAATCACAAATGCTCTGCGCCATCGATGTTCAGTCGTAGGGTCGTGTGCACTTCTGAAGGAAGGAAGGCAAATACAGTTGTATTGCATCATATTGTATATTTTATTGTGTTGAACTGCTTACGACATGCATGGTTGAACGATCAGTCGCTATATATAAACACTAACGGCAACACCATTGTTTACATTTGTTTCCATGCTCCTACAGTATCTGGTCTAAGGCTTGGTCTAAAAGTCGAGCGAGCTGAGGCGTAAACACAACCACAGCAATAAAACCAGATCACTCTTTAAACCTCTCAATCTACGTCAGGTCGGAGGGAAGTCCAGCAGAGTTGGCCCCGACATTCAATGGATGGTAGCTGAGCCAATTATATACACTAATTGTGTTCACCATTTGCTTAGCTTTACTGTGCTTGTCATCCTCGTATCCACAGCGCCAAGCCACCACATCAGATCGATACCTAGCGATCGTAGAGCGATCGTTTGCGTAACCAAGGCGCTAGACACACTAACCAATACTTTGGACGTATACAGGAAAAACATCGGACCTTTAATCTAATGCTGCCCTATTCAGAATATGACTGAATACATAAATACATAGAAAGCCTACATACCTACATACACAAACACGCACTAACACACATACATACAGACAAACATGACACATACATGCATACATACATACATACATTCATTCATACATACATACATACATACATACATACATTCATTCATACATACATACATACATACATACATACATACATACATACATACATACATACATACATACATACATACATACATACATACATACATACATACATACATACATACATACATACATACATACATACATACATACATACATACATACATACATACATACATACATACATACATACATACATACATACATACATACATACATACATACATACATACATACATACATACATACATACATACATACATACATACATACATACATACATACATACATACATACATACATACATACATACATACATACATACATACATACATACATACATACATACATACATACATACATACATACATACATACATACATACATACATACATACATACATACATACATACATACATACATACATACATACATACATACATACATACATACATACATACATACATACATACATACATACATACATACATACATACATACATACATACATACATACATACATACATACATACATACATACATACATACATACATACATACATACATACATACATACATACATACATACATACATACATACATACATACATACATACATACATACATACATACATACATACATACATACATACACAAACACATACTCACACACATACATACAGACATACATGCATAGATACATGCATACATACATACATATTTTTACCCGCCTACTTACCTACCTGCCTACAAAGAGACATGCAACCATGCATACCAGTTCATGCGCATGCAAATATTTTCGACATTTATATAGCTCCAAAGCATCTGATGTCGTTGTCCTTGGTGCTTGTGGAGCCAGTTTTTAAAACGTGGTCGGTCGGTCATCCATGGTTGACAGTGACGAGTAGGGGTGTTCGGGCACCATGGCAAGTGGGGTGAAGGGGAACGGGGTGTGTGGTGGCATAGTCTCTTGCTCTGTGGTCTCCTTTGCATGGGCTTCTAGGCGCCCTGGTCTGCTTATGACTGTGGCCTCGTTCCCGAACAGAGTCAATGGTGTGGAACCATGAAGCACGACTCAACATCGCTTATGCTGATGTCGATTCGGATCAATACCAGTAATGGTTCTGGTGTCTGCATCCGTCTGCATGTGTGTACGTTTCTCTCTGTCTGTAGCTCTGTCCGTCTGTCTGCTTGGATGCGTAAATAATTTTCCGTGCATAGATGTGTCTGTGTCCCTCCGCCACTTTCTGTTTGTGGGTTTCTGCTGTGCGTGTGTGTGTATGTGCATGCGTGTACGTGTCTATCTGTCTGTAACTCTCTTTCTCTTTCTCTTTCTCTTTCTCTCTGTCTCTCTCTGTCTCTCTCTCTTTCTCTCTCTGTCTCTCTGTCTGTCTCTGTCTTTTTCTCTTTCTCTCTCTCTTTCTCTCTCTCTCTCTGTCTCTCTCTGTCTGTCTCTGTCTTCTCTCTCTCTGTCTGTCTCTGTCTGTCTCTGTCTGTCTATCTCGGTCTCTCTATGCTTGAGTCTTTACCTGTTTCTCTATAGATTCGTATTTTTGAAACGACGACCATCATTGCCTCTTCTTTCCTGTTTGCCAACTGCCTGCAGGCTCGGCGTCGAACCCACTGCAGCCGCGGAGTCTCTTGGCTGACAGATTTCTAAAGGATTTCTGTCGGATGTTTATTGCGAAAGCGATATGCTTTTGAACTGAACAGAAGGATATTTTTAGATTTCACTTATCGGAATTGGCGTGCAGGGACAATTTAGGAGTTGCGTAATATGACAAGTAGAAGAAGAGCAAGAATAAGAACAAGAATAAGAGCAATTGAAAGAACAAGAACAAGGAAGACAACAGGAACAACAACAACAACAACAACAACAACAACAATAACAAGCACAACAACAAAGATTACAACAACCAGTACAACCACAACAACAAAATAGCAATGATAGCAAACGCAGCAACAAAAAGAAAAAAATTGTCACGACAACAACAACATCAGCAACAAAGACAACGACAGCACAACAGCCACAAGAACAAAGTCAACAGCAGCGACCACATCAACACAAATATAAACAACAACAACAGCAGCAGAACAACCGCAACAACAAAATCAACAACAAAAAGGACGACAACACGATTAAACCGATGAAGATGACAAAGACGAAGAAGACAAATTAGAAGAAGGCAAATGGTAAAATTCCAAGGGTTGGGTTAAGTTTGGTTCAATTAGGTTATCCTGGGTTAAGATACTTTGGTTGTTATGTGGGTTTAGTTCTACAAAGTTCAGTTAGGTTACGATAGGCTGAGTGTCGTTAGGCTTAATCCTGTCAGGTGTGGAATAAGGAACTGGTATAGGCCAAATCGAAAGAATTGGGTATCATTTTGTTAAGTGAAATTTGCTCATTTAGATTGTATGTAGCCTATCATATGTACTGTATGCATGCATGTATATATATGTAAGTATATATGTGCATATTTATGCACCGTGCGCCGTGCTTTTTCGGTTGTGGGACCTTCCACCTGGAAGACCTCCCGCTTAAGCTCCGCTCTTTACATATTTACAAGTTCAAGTCTTTTTTCTGTAGTCGTGGCTGGGCCGGGAGCGCTTCTGAGTAGTTTCTTGAAGAGGCGCTATATAAATGTTCTGAATGAATGAATGAATGTGTATATATATGTGTGTGTACATGTGTGTATGAAGGAATGTCAGCTGTGAGCGAATGAGACCTAATTCAGTAACCATGTTGAAAATTGGGGGATTATAAAAACCTACAGAATTCAAAACGTTACCAAATCCAAATCAATACAAAGTGAAAGAGGGGAAATTGCCTGGAATTGTTTAATCGAAACGACATGATCAAAGTTAATTTTTAGTTGCTTACAAATCGACATTGTTTGATCTTAGAAGTTGAGGCTTCAAAGTCTTTTTTGTTTCAAACATTGAAGCAATCCGAATTTAGATAAGAGCACAGTTGTTATATTATAAACCCGTCGTATAAATCTGTTTCAAAACCGCATAGTCATCCAGTGGCGATCAATGCCATTTGCCTAGTAGCCGCGGCTAGTTAACAGCTGCAGCGGTTCACAGATGCTGGGCGGCTGCATGGATATTCTAATGCATCTTTGAAAACTTGTACAGGGCGCTTATTACCGCCCGTAGCGGCCTGGCTCCGACGAGTCGCCAGCGGGGCGTACACGGTTCCTAAGGTGACCGCGCAAATCGGTAACTCGGATCGACCATCCGGGATGGTCGTAGGTATCGCTGGCCTATTGATTGGGCAAATACACAGCGGCGACGGCCGACTGCATAAGCGACGACGCCGCTTGGAAATCATTTCCACGCTACCGGGCGGAGTCTGTGGAAACAGGTACGCCAGGTGACAGTCCGATTCGCATGGTGGCCTCCAACGCTTACTTCTCGGCCGGCGGACAATACGGAGCTGTGGCGGCGGATTAACTGGAATAATCTTTACCAGTCGCCGCGATAGGTAGAATTTAACATCGGAGGACAATAGAAGGGTAACAGGTAGGAGGTTTCTATTGTTCGTTGCATGTGATTGTGAATTTTCACACGTTCAGATCAACCAGGGACTGCAGCGCTGCTTGAAACAACAGCAAAAAACTAGGTTTAAAAAACTTCAACTTCCAACATCAAATAACGGGTTTTGTGCAATGTTAAAATTAACTTTGATTAATCATATCGATTGTTCTGATAAAACAATTCCAATGTTATCAATTGTTCTGCTAAAACTGATAAAATTCCAATCTAAGCTCGAAATATCTAAAGCGTCACTTATACGAAGCGCGGGGCATCAGCTTACTCACGAGCGTTGTGTTGTGTCAGAGAAGCTTTTCAGAGAGAGTTGGTTGGTGTCTTACGTAAGACATGCTCCTAAAAGTAGTGTCAGATTCATAAATTATCCAGCAGCAGAGCATATTTACTGCAGCCAAACAATTTTTTAGACTTGATTCTTATAAAATGCCACATAGATTGTGTACGCCACGGTGACCGTGTTTGCTTGGAACAGAACTGCGACAGATTCTTCCTAAAATGTAGCATATTCCACACACTTAAGCGAATCATACATATCTGTAATTTATTTTCCGTAGCATCGTGTATTAGAGTTAGACTATAATCTAATCAAATGAAATGAAAAGAAATGAAATCTAATCTAATCTAATCTAATCAAATCTAATCTAATCTAATCAAAGCAAATGTAATCTATTCAAATCTATTCAAATCTATTCAAATCTATTCAAATCTAATCTAATTTAATCTAATCTAATCTAATCTGGAAACGTTGATGGTGCCGCCATCATCATAATGCTACACGGCATCAATTGATTGTAACCTTCAGGTCAAAATGCAATAAGAAAGAATAATGGATTGGATGGAGCCAGAAGCAATACTCTTACCAAATGACATTAATGGCGCAATTCGAAGCGTTTTCTGCTAGAAACCTCACGTAAATTTCTGCATACGATCCCATATCGATCATATATTTGTCTATAATATTTTTGCGTGCTATTACGATACAGGGCCACATTAAAACCAATCGAGAGTTAGCGACTTCATTTTCTTTGCCTCCGCATATAAAAACGGGATAGCCAGTCGTCTAGAAGAAGAGGAAGAGGTGAAGGAGAAGGAGAGAAAGGAGAAGGAACGTAACCATAACCATGACCACACATTTGATTGAAACCAATCAAACAAAAACGGTTTTGACAGATGCAATATGTTACAACGAAGATTGGAATAAAAGGGATAGTCCTAAAAGGGCCTAAGCCCCGCTAACAAGGGTCACCCTAAATACTCTTTGAGTTAAACCGTCGTAAGAAGGTGATCGGGATTGTTGGTCTATGTTCGAATACACAAAGATAAGAGAACTGTGTCAGAAGAACAAAACTTAACTAGTTAACTAAAGTACACGCGAAATGAACTTAAATAACCTGAGAAAATAGATAGGTCTAAATGAGCAATTGAGTTTTAAACAAGAGGAAACTGTGCATATTTCTAAGCTGGAGCGGGACAAGGAGAAGGAACATAGGAGAACGAAGATATAACGTAGGAGACGGAACAACATAACAACATAAGTTAGATACACCGACATTAACCCTAGCACTGCTGACAAAATCAGCGTCAATGCCATTACAATGGTAACTCTAAGACCAAATATTGGTATTGCAATTGTTATTAATAGTAGCAATCTGAATATCAATGAGAAGCAGCATTAGCATTACTAATAAGGGCGGCTTCTACTAGACTCACTTGAAATGACAATGCATCTACTCGATCGATTATAAGGCCGTATTTCACTGGACCTATTGTTACATAACCGTGACCACAACGCATTTACCACCGGAAGTCCCTTCTGCCGATGCCGGAAATTGGCCAGGATAGATCACGCGTCGTTTGGAAGGCATTCATCGATGACTTACCGGATGTGGCCCTTGGCAACAGACTCGAACGAAGATGGCTAACGCCTTCTGTTGTCACATCGAGTCTAGTGTGTTTGTGTCGGAAGGAAAAGGACAGTCGCATCGGGCCGTCTATTTTCCTTGTTTAGTCAAGATAGAGACGACTAAGTGGCGGGATATCCCGTTTTTGTATGCCGAGGCAAAGAAGACGAAGTCGCTTACTCTCGATTGGTTTCGAAGACACTCTTAGCTCAATAGTTGTAGCTGAATCATTAACCTATAGCTGTGCATTGTACCTCAGCTTAATATTTGTACATTAAGATTGAACTTAATTAAATGGAAAGTGGGGGCTCACCCATTCTTACACGTCTTTGATATCATACGTTGTCCCAGGGCCGGATTAACCACTCGGGCCCCATGCTATTTATACACGGGGGCCCCTTTTCGTACTGAGCATGGAATGCTGGGGAAGCAGTAAAGACATGATAATAAATTTGTAATATTGCAGGGTCAATGTACCGTGCTGCTCAAATTAGTAGGCAATGCGTACAACAACTTCAAAGCTTTGCATTTTAGTACTATGTCTAAGGTTATCTGAAGTGTTTGTTATAGTATATTGTCAACATACAGATAGCGTAAAATTCAAATCAAAATTCTAAATCGTTTCATTGTTAACAGCTCAGAAACACTTGAGACTCTGAGCAGCTGCAAACTCTTTAATACAGTTCATCAAATGAAAATAATCATTTTAATCATATCACTCGCGACACAGGCAATGAAAATCAATCTTTTTGTATGGTTAGGCCTACTCATGGTCAACGCAGACATTGAAAGTAGTGAACTTCACCTTGAGATGGGTTGAAAAGCAACCAGTTTCTAAGTTGACGCTCACCTTTCGGTGGCCAAGAATAAAACAGCCTAGTATATATTGAACTGGCGATTGTGTCCCTTGCACAAAGCTGACACTGCTTTACAATGTCGTTTGGACTTGGGTAATCATTCGACTGGGACATGTTTCTGCATGTCCCTTTTCGAGCTAATACTCAGTAGTGGCCGCTGTAATTGGCAACCATTCATCAACATCAGTCGAGTGACAAGAAGGTTTTGTAAACTTTGACGACTCTTTTTCAGACGGATGTGTAACAATTGTTTCAACAATAAGTTCAATATTGCGAGTTTCACCTGTATAAGCATGACTATACATGCATACCATCTGCATATGCGCAATGTCATGCATGTATTCACAGCCCACAGTTAGCAATGGAGTTGGAATAGGAGTGAGAAGTCCTTATAATACGTCGACATATGGAGATTTATGAAATGTTGTTCTAGGTGTCCCTAGTTAGCGGGATCTTGATCCCTTTTGAGACTCCTCTTGCGGCAAATCATGATATTTCATGTTGAAACGTTATGTGATTTGATACGGCTTCAATAAAAGAGTTTTTATTGATTGATTGATTGATATTATACAATCAGAAATGTCTACGATTAAAACTAATACAAACACAGCAATGCGAGCACGTTAATCTATTAAGTATATATATATATATATATATATATAATTATATATATATATATATAATTATATATATATATATATATATATATATATATGGGCAGCATACAAAGAGGTTTCTTATATTTTTCTCGTGGCTTTCTGATAACACTCATAACAGACGCTACGTGATACTGCAGCGGTCATTCTTGCGGTAAAGTAAGCCTAATACTTTAAAGCCGCACACTTAAATCACTAATATATATAAAGGCTGGGACATCCCATACTCCGCAGCGCGACGTTTCTCACGAGATTGTCAAATGGCTGAGAAGTTTGGGCGAAATCCGTGTTCACGAACGGAGCAGAGAACGCAGAAGCACAGGGCTGAAAGGGAAAGTAGCGAAGAGCAGATGAAACTCACCTTTAACACACTAAGACATTGCCCTGCTTATATTGTATTGTATTGTATTGTATTTGAACACTTGTTATAGCGCCCCTACCAGATTTCCCATTCAGAGGCGCTCCCGACTACTGCGCGGACGCTGAATCGGAGTTTCACGCCGAAGCGCATGAGCAATTGCGAGTGAAGGACTTGCCCAGGGTCCCTACGCGGCGACTTTGAGGTGGATTCGAACCCGCAACCCTCCAGCTGCAAGGCACCGAACATACCCCTATACCACCGCGCCCCAGTTGTATTGTGTTGTGTTGTATTGTATTGTATTGTACTCCACGTTTATAATATATTATAGCATCTGTTACAGTTCCATACAGTTTCAGTAACGGAAATACACGTAGTCATTTTATACTCCGAGCAGTATGTTTGATGCACCCCTCTAATTCAACCTAATGAGTAATGACAATGCCTGGTCTAACAAAGTAATCGAACAAGATTGTTATATTACATACAGTGTAGCCTACTATAATAAACAGCGGTGTGTCTATCTGTGTTGCAATTGCGACCAATAATCGAATATAATAATATGTAGGCCTACATGTCTGACTGCAGACAGCGTCGTCGTGCGCGTCCAGTGGAAAGAGAGCTCCGTCTGAACGCCATCGGCCACTTATATAGCGCTCTTTCACGGGTCACTTTCGCGCCGGCGGGAAAGTTTAACTTCCTCCTTCCTCCAATCCGTCACAAAACATTTCTGTTCTACGTGCAAACCTTTCCTGCCAAGTCTTTCAAGGGAGGAAGTCAATGTCTGTGTGTGTATCTCTTTTGCCACAGACTATATCCACAAAGGCCTCTTAGAGTTCTAGAAAAACGCAGAACTTAGTCATCATGCACAGAACTGGCGCTACATAAATGCCTACCAATGCTTTATTTAAACCACAAATAGTCTATCCTGATTAATAAAACACATTTATAAAAGAAAATAATTTAATACAGGCTGTAACAGAATTAGGTGAGTCGTTACAACAGTAGCTATCAAAATAACAACAACAACAACAACAACAACAATAATAATAATAATAATAATAATAATAATAATAATAATAATAATAATAATAATAATAATGAAGATGATGATGACGACGACGACGACTATGATGATGATGATGATGTTGATAGTGATGGTGGTGGTGGTGGTGATGGCGATGGTGGTGATGATGATGATGATGATGATGATGATGATGATGATGATGATGATGATGATGATGATGATTGCGATGGTGATGGTGATGTTGGTG
The DNA here is from genome assembly GCA_020284085.1 of Aporrectodea caliginosa. NCBI lineage: Eukaryota > Metazoa > Annelida > Clitellata > Crassiclitellata > Lumbricidae > Aporrectodea > Aporrectodea caliginosa. Next base: position 1,566,387 of record JACEVL010000195.1, read on the forward strand.
GTGGTGGTGATGATGATGATGAGCGCCTCTGATTGGTGTTCGCTGTGAGAGGCGCTTTATAAATTTATAAATACAATATAATACAATGATGATGATGGTGATGGTGATGGTGATGATGATGATGACGATGATGATGATGATGATGATGATGATGATGATGATGACAATAATAATCCTAGAACTTATATAGCGCCACCTTTTTTGTCACTTTAACCAGGAGAGTTATTAATAGCAACAGGGAAACCAATGCAGCTCTTCGGTAGGTGTTAAGTTAGCTCAAGGCATAAGTCGAAGGCTTGTTCAAATTGTATTCTTCATGTCTCTCAGCAATTCAGCCCTCCATAGAACGTGCCAATTAAGACATAAAGCGTACCTGATAGAACTCCTTGTGCCTGGCAGATATTGTATCTTTTAATAATCTGGTTCCAGTTACTCAGTGCTTGGGGGCTTTGAAGAAAACAGAAGATAACAATTTTAAAGTATGATGCACAGCTCTGGGTTTTAAAAAAAACTGCAATTACGAGTGCACTTTTATATGTGGAATTAGTTGATAGAATCATCAAAGAAGTTTTGTTTCGAGGAAGAGGAACTTTATTTACTAGATTCCATTTAAGAATCTTAGTTACTAAGACCAACTGCATGGGAAAATAACTTAATAGTATCACCTGTAGGGACTGAAGCTCTTTGTCCCTCGCTCGCGGACTTCTATTAGGCAGCGCCGTACTTTCTCGGTTGCTGGCCCTGCAATTTCAAATGTGCTTTCTGTGGCTCTTCGCTTGGTGCACCAGTGCCCTTTTCACCGCATTTTCTATTCCAATCTCAAGACTGTTCTCTTTAGTCGAGGTTCAGTCAGGAGTGCTCCTGGGTAGATAACCTTGAAGGGGCGCTGTATAAATCTCCGAAATGAATGAATGACTTAAGTATATAGCTTCATCCAAAGACTTAAGAGGATCATCTACAGAGTTAGTTTAAGGGGTCATCTATGAATTTCAGTTAACTGTAACTATAATCGCAAGTTTTTATAGCGACATTCCAAGAGAAACTTATCGAAGGATTTAACCCTCTGGCCCCGAGAAACCGATTTATCGGTTTGAGCGTCCGTTACTTATCCCCGAGAAACCGATGTATCGGTCTCGCCACCCATGACGCATGGGAGCGCCGGGATAAGAAAATATTGCAATGGGAATTCAGGGGCGAAAGGGTTAAGTTCCGAAAATAAAAACGACAAGTTCATGGCGTGAAATCACGCTTTTGTTTACTAAGATCAGTCCAAACAATTACTCTAATAAATAGTAAAGATACGACGCTGTCGCTCTGTATAAAACCACAAAAAATGTCCGTGTAGCGTTCTGCTTCAAATCATGTTTGTATTTACAAAGATTGACCTAATAATTATATCAATAACATAGCCTAGATCACACACGGCAGCGACGCTCTGTTGCTTGGTAATGCCACGCTAAGTGTCAGAGTCAACGTTCGGCATATAGTTAACTAGCATAAATTTTTACCCGGCGTTCGCCCGGGTTTTCCCCAGGCGTAATTTTTAACGGCTGCAAATAAAGGCTACTTACTTACTATATTTGCTGATGGGCTTCAAATATTTAAAAGAATGTAGCATATACTGAATGGAAACGATATTTAGAGGTGAACAATTTTCTGCATCCGTGTACTGCACGGGTTACTCTCTACGACAATTATAGGCAATATAATTTTGTTCCCCGTTCTTTACGGTTTATCTCTACCTGAAATAGGCGTATTATTTTGTTCCCCGTACGTACAACGGGTTATTTCTAAATTATAATAGGCGTAAATAGCAAAGATGGCCAGCGTGACGTAAGATTGCATATTTAGCCGCGTGACGTAATTTAAGATGTGCATATTAATTTTAGTGACCTGGATAAATGGGCATAGCTTATAGATCACACATTGAAAGCGACGCTATGTTGCTTGTAATGCCATTGGGAGTGTCGGAGTCAACGTTCGGCAGATAGTTAATGTCTGCAATATTAGACCATCTTTACATATCAGTTCCGCAACGTCGTGGTTGCATAGATTAAACAAACTTTGACCAAAATAGGTCACCAATTCTGTAAATGGGGAAATGCACGGCACCTACGGCAATGCCGAAAATCGTGGAATAATCATGGATTCCGTGACTAGATGACTTTCTGCTGGACGTAAGATTGCATATATAAGCATGCGTGACGTGAACAAATCATTAACTATGGGCGGTATTGAAATAAGCTCTCTGATAAACTTCTGTTATAATGGGTTGTTGTTCCTTGTTAATAAAATGCTGAACTGATTATCTCTTGTCAGTGCTCTGGTGTAATCGTTGTCCCTTGTTAGTGTTAAACTGTAAAATTTTTGCCCCTTGTTAATTTCGTGCGGTAGTGTCTGACTCTTGTTAAAGTTAGACTGCGATGCATTGTCTTTTGTTAATGCTATGCTCCAATGGTTGTCTTTTGTTAATGTATACTCCAATGGTTGTCTCGTTAATGTTATGCTGTTATGGTTGTCTCTTGATATTGTTCTGTTGTAATGGTTGTTCCTTGTCAGTGTTCTATTTAAATGACAGTTTCTTGTTAATGTTATTATGTTATGGTTAATGTTATGCTGTAATGGTTATCCTTTGTCAGTATTCTGTTATAATGGGTGTCTTTCGTTAATGTTATGCTATAATGATTGAATCTTGTCAATGCTCTCTTGTAATGGTTGTCTCTTGTCAATGTTATGCTGTAATTGTTGTCTTTTGTAAATGTTATGCTGTAATTGTTGTCTCTTGTCAATGTTATGCTGTAATGGGTTGTTGTTCCTTGTTAATGTTATGCTGTAATGATTATCTCTTGTCAGTGCTATGCTGTAATAGTAGTTCCCTTGTTGGTGTTATGCTGTAATGGTTGTCTCTTGTTAATTTTATGCTGTAATGGTTGTCTCTTGTTAAAGTTAGGCTGCAATGGTTGTCTCTTGTTAATGTTATGCTGTAATGGTTGTCTCTTGTTAATGTTATGCTGTAATGGTTGTCTCTTGTTAATGCTCTGTTGTAATGGTTGTCTCTTGTTATTGCTCTTGTAAAGTTTCTAGTTAATGTTATGCTGTTGTTAATGTTATGCTGTAATGGTTGTCTCTTGTTAATGCTATGCTGTAATGGTTGTCTCTTGTTAGTGCTCTGCTGTAATGGTTGTTTCTTGTTAATGTTATGCTGTAATGGTTGTCTCTTGTTAATGTTATGCTATAATGGTTGTCTCTTGTTAATGCTATGCTCCAATGGTTGTTTCTTGTTGATGTTATGCTGTAATGGTTGTCTCTTGTTATTGCTCTGTTGTAATGGTTGTCTCTTGTTAGTGTTATGCTGTAATGGTTGTCTCTAGTTAATGTTATGCTGTAATGGTTAATGCTATGCTGTAATGGTTAACGTTATGCTGTAATGGTTGTCTCTTGTTAATGCTCTGTTGTAATGGTTGTCTCTTGTTAATGTTATGCTGTAATGGTTGTCTCTTGTTAATGTTATGCTGTAATGGTTGTCTCTTGTTAAATGCTATGCTGTAATGGTTGTCTCTTGTTAATGCTATTTTGCTGTAATGGTTGTCTCTTGTTAATGTTATGCTATAATGGTTGTCTCTTGTTAATGTTATGCTGTAATGGTTGTCTCTTGTTAATGCTATGCTGTAATGGTTGTCTCTTGTTATTGCTCTTGTAATTGTTGTCTCTTGTTAATGTTATGCTATAATGGTTGTCTCTTGTTAATGTTATGCTGTAATGGTTGTCTCTTGCTAATGTTCTATTGTAATGTGTCGTTTAATTTTTAGAAATCTGTTGACGTGTTTCTACTTCAATGCAGTTAAAACCTGGTATAGTATAATCATCCGTTCGTTAGTTTACATTATCATCATCTGTTCATTTTGCGATGAACTCTAGCAAATAAACTGCATTGTAACAGATTAACTCTGGGAACGTCCAATCCCAGTGAGAATTCTTTGGTCGGGTTCCCTTATTCGGGTGTGCTAGAGCTTTGCAGTGGAGACTTTCTCGAGTTGTCCACGCAGCCACTGTCTGTTGATGAACTTGTAATGTAATGTAAATCTACGAAATTTCTCAGCGCCACACAAAAGCTACGCCAGGGAGACCAACTAAACACCTGTACTATATTAAATCAAGTCCGCAATAGACAGGCAATTTTTAACATCAATTGAACAGGAGAGAAACGCCATCGACAGGTTCTTAGAAGTCTTTGTACAAACATCTAACTACTTTACATAACATTACATCATACAGTAATTACATGGAATAACATCGGAGTACAGTACTTTTAAGAGTACATGTATATGGCGGTGCATTATAGCTGCCTCAGGGCTAACTCAAGGGACTGCTAGAAAAATAAATTGAAAAAGTGATGAGACGAACTTTTTCTGCCAGCACCCAATGCAATATGTTTGTGTTTTTCAATATTCGATTTACACTAGTCTGAGACAATATTAGGCACTTACACCGGCGAAACAACGGGTCAATAGGAGAAGAGTTGAGAAACTGTACCTTTGAATGACTGCTGAATCAAATAATATAGGCCAAAGGCCTGGTCAGCCTATTCGATTTAAGTGCGTCTCAAAAGTAACAACACTCTTCTATTTTATTACACCATCCTGTGTTGTCGGCGTTAAGAGTGTGTTATGTTTAGCCACAACTCCAGACGAGCTCTGCAGCTGCGGTAAATAAACAGCACAGAGAGCAGCCTCAAAGAGAAGCCGCCGCTGCTCTTTCAGTTAAAAACACTTGATCTTCTTGGCACCAACAACCAAAGGAGCGACACCGTAGTCTATCAGTGCCGAGCTTTAACATAACATAGTAGAAGAAGAAGAACAACAATTTACAGTCCCTTAAGCTAGCAGAGCACCGTGATCGGTCAAACGAAGGCATCTGCAGCGAGGAACAGACGAGGCAGAGATACGCAGTGAGCCAAGATAAGTTGGGGCAATTCCCATCGAGCATTTCCGCATGAAAGTTAAAATCTTATATTCGAATCGTTGACGGATAGGCAGCCAGTACAAGGTATCACGCGTGTAGGTTGATATATAGCCAAATTGCTGGATGCCACCAATCAGGCGAGCAGCAGCATTAAGAACAGACTGTAATTTCAAGGTGACAGAGAAGCCCAGTAGTAGTTTCAGTTTAACGACACAGTGTGATGACAAAGATCATTAGGGTCGCCCTCCTCCTTTATCCAGGCTTCGGACTGGCACTGACAGAGTGCGAACAGTGGCGGAGTTGGAGAAGCCCAGACCAGAAAAGACAGCATACTTAGCTTTATCCGTGATCTGAAAGGGTTGTGGGTTCCAGTCTGCTGAAAATATTCTGTGTAACTACCATGGCTCAAGCAGCTAGTACGCAGCGCTCGTGAAGAAGCTGGTGCCCCGCGCGTGGCTTCCGAGTGGCGCTTTAGAAGTTGGAGTTTACTATTACGATTACGATCTGCTCTCTAATATACCTCTGCTCTCTAATATACCTAACTGTGGAATTTGGTGTCCTGGTAATGAATCCCTTAAGTGAACAGATGCAATCTGGAACATCTTACAGGTCAATTAAACGAAACGAGAGTCGAATGTGTGCTAAACAGCTGGATTTGAGCACATCCGTTACGCTATGCTATGGAACTGTGGGGGTTTCACTGCTTTGACCAATGGGGGAGGGGGCGCTTGTATGGCGACTTATTCCTAACACAGAATGAGCCTTTCACTCTACCAATCCCGGACGGATGCACTTTTCAGAGATTCAGGAGGGGTTATATAAGCGTCTGCACTGCATTACATCACATCACATCGCGTTATACTACAATACATAACGTTACATCACATAGCATTGAAATACCCTCATAATTAGTTCGCATTTAATCTACAGAATAAAAATTACGATGTGTGAGTTAGAAACTCCGTCGCAAGGTCGCGTATATTGATGCCAATCAGCTTTGATGTTGAACATCAATTGTCGATAAAATTGCCGTTGAGTTCCTGATAACCTGCACCTAAGATGAAGTTGGTCCAGTGCTTTTCTTCTTATTCGTTCATCAGATCTCTCCTGTTTATCGGGAAATTCAATATATTATGCCTGTATACACTATACAGTACGAATGGATGAACAACGTGTTCGTCCACGTATATGCTATTGATATTGATATTTCACCCCTTCGCAAAGGTTATTATAATTTCACCCCTCTACTCATATGCTATTTAGATCTCACTCCGCCAAACGTGTATGTATGTATGTATGTATGTATGATTGTATGCATGTATGAGCACTTGTTATAGAGCCCCTTCAAGATTTCTACTCAGAGGCGCTCCCGACTACAGCGCGGGGACACTGAATCGGAGTTTCACGCCGAAGACATGAGCAATTGCGAGTGAAGGACTTGCCCAGGGTCCCTACGCGGCGGCTTGAGGTGGATTTGAACCCGCAACCCTCCGGCTGCAAGACACCGAACATACCCCTACACCACCGCGTCCCACCCATGTGATCAGATTCAACCCATTCACATAGGTTATCCAGATTTTGCCCCTCCGCAAAGGTTTTTTATATTAACAGTTATATGGTCTCGAGACTCAGTTTTGGTCTCGAGACGTCTCAAGACATTTTAATGTCTCGGTTTCAGTCTCGGTCTCACGGTCATTTCTTGACTTCTTGGAAACTGTCTTGTAGCGAAAGTCTTCTTCTCTTGAAGAAGCGGTCTCCATCAACCTCGCGCAAACTATCTTTAGTTCTTGCGCATTAAAATATTATTGTACTGTCCGATCTGAATACTTGTAAGTGCTAAACGCACATGAAGTCTAGAAAAACGATCTTTCTGGTTAACGTGTGACCCCAATGCATGGGCGGTTCTCCTTTGATAAAAGTCATCGGTTGAGCCTTTCTCTTCGGTAAATAATTGCGAAATCGCCCCAAGATGGATCAGTCCATCTTGGAGTCAATTTTGTTCTTGAAGATGACTTTATTGTATTGTATTGTATTGTATTTAAAAATGTATAAAGCGCCTCTCACAGTGAACACCAATCAGAGGTGCTCCCAGTGCGAAAGTCTTCGAGAATAAAAACATGTTTTGAGGTAGCGAAAAGATGTAGCAGGACCACAGGATAGTATGGTAGAGCGAACAAGGGGGGGGGAGTTGATTCCACAGCGAAGGGCCAATGCAGGCAAAGGCACGGGACTGAGCTATGGCCGTTTTCAAACGAGGAACAAAAAGGTCAAGACTATCTTTAGGATGGCCCATTATTCTTTCTGCATGTTCAACAATACTAAAATCTATACTACTCCATCTACTTCTAAGCATTTACAACTTACAATTACTTGCAAATGATACATTTCATACTTCAAAGTCTTTAACACAACTACCGACAATCTTTATAAATTTCCTTTTTTAGTCTGATGAAAACTGGACGAACGTAAGCACTCATGCACAGGGCCGGATTAACCACTCGGGGCCCCCATGTTAATTACATGGGCCCCTTTGTCGTACTGAGCTGGGAATACTGGGGATACCGTAAAGGCATGACAATCAACTTGCTTTAATTGAATATAATAATGGCTCTTTCTTATGAACAAATAATTGTTTGGTGTAATAAATTCTGTGTCTTTCTTGCAGCAGTCCGACTCCAGTCGGGGCCCCTGTAAGCGGAAGGCCCATGCTAAAGCATATTGAGCATACGGGTTAGTCCGGCCCTGCTGATGCAGTATACAATAGCATCAAGCCTTTCACCTCTTCCACACAAACATGGATAGAGCCTACCATAATACGGCTGAATACTGGAGATTCAGGTCACCAAAATAACTCACGGTTAAATTCAATAGCCTTATTTAGGCTGCTGGTTTAGACCTTAACAAAAGCCGCATTGTATGAAAAGAAAGAGCGTTTCGTATAATTTAATAATTCATTTATGTGAAAGGATTGTATTCTGGCGAAAGGAAATTGATCGCCCAGCCGATAGCCGCGCGTTATAAAACCACCCGTGCGTCTCCATATGAAACTAGAAACCCACTTACGATAATTAATGGGAGGGGTTTAGGTGAATTAATTTATTCATTCCGAGAATTTATATAGCGCCTCTTGTAAGAAGAAGAATTATCTGTACTTGAAATTCATTAAATCGCCAAATGAGGGGAACAGAATGAAATTTATTGAATATAGAAATAAATTTAAGTCGATTAGGCTCAAGGCTGAGAGGAACTATTATGAGGCAGAATTTTCTAAAATTAATGGTGATCTTAAGCAAACATGGAAACTAATTCGCTCCATGATGCAATTAAATAACGAGGAGGAGCTCATTGAGGAGTTAAAAATTAATGGAACTAATGTTAATGATGCGCAATTAATGGCCAATGGACTTAATGACTTTTTCACCAATATTGCCCAGTCACTTGCTGATAAACTACCTCCTTCTCCCAACAATTTTAATAATTATCTTAAGTCTCCCCAGCAAAATTCAATGGGAATTTTATTAACTACCCCTGAGGAAATTTTAGAAATAGGTAGGAATTTCAGTAAAACTCGAAGTAAAGGGGTTGATGATATAGATCCTTCTCTAGCCGCACCTCACTTGGTTAGAATTGCCAAGCCTTTGGCTGACATTATAAATTGCTCTTTAAGTACTGGAATCGTCCCTGGAGCTATAAAAAAGGCTAAAATAGTACCTATATTTAAGAAAGGTGAAAAGGATAATGTCTCCAATTATAGGCCTATTTCTGTTCTTCCGTATTTTTCGAAATTCTACGAAAAACTTATGTAGGCTATAATAGACTCTCCAGCTATGTAAAAAACTATAACATTATATACCCCTCCCAACATGGATTTCAACAGGGCACTCCACTTTATGGCGTTAGTCAATATGCAAGATATGATTACTAGGGCCATTGATAATAACGAATACTCGGTGGGGGTCTTCTTTGATTTAGCAAAGGCCTTTGATACGGTCGATCATGGTATCCTACTAAAGAAATTAGAATACTATGGAATCAGAGGCACCCAACTAAACTGGTTTGCAAGTTATCTTGATAAACGTTCTCAAAGGGTCCTCTGCAATGGTGTATGGTCAGAACTTCATTGGATTAAATATGGTGTCCCTCAAGGATCCAACCTTGGGCCATTACTATTCCTTCTTTGCATTAATGACCTAGCTAAAACCTCGCCTACCTTGTACTTCATATTATTTGCGGATGATACTAATGTCTTTTACTCCCATGGATCTTGGATGGAGCTGGTGCGCCTTATGAACGTGGAACTTGCTAAAATAAATGAATGGTTTGCGGCGAATAAACTTTCATTGAATCTTGATAAAACCAATTACATCTTATTCAAATCTCATAGAAAAACACAACCTAGTGAGAATTTTGGTATAACAATTAAAGATGCTCCTCTTACGCAGGTTGAGTCAACTAGATTCCTGGGGGTACATATCGATCAACATCTGACATGGAAAGTGCACAATAATGAGATTTCTAATAAGATTGCTAAGAATGTTGGAATTTTGAGTCGGATTGCTTATCTGTTGCCTCAATCTGTTAAATTAAATCTATATTATGCACTTATCTATCCATATCTTAGCTATTGTAATTTGATTTGGGCAATGACCTATCCCTCTAGGTTGATAAGATTGGTAGCCTAATTATACAAAAAAGGGCTGTTCGATTAATTGCTGGTGTTCGAAAATGGACACATACTGCCCCACTGTTTAGAGAATTGAAAATACTGAGAATCGACCAAATTAGGGATTTTCAAGTTGGGGAGTTCTTTTTTCGCTTGGAGCACGGACTTCTCCCACCGATATTCAAAGATTTCTTGCCCCACGCTTATGATATACACTCCCACTATACTAGAAATGCCTCCACTTTCCGTTCTGTTAAGGTTCATTCCAACGCTCGGCTCCATACAATCAAGTCTCAGGGGACACTGATATGGAATGCAATCCCTTCCTATATACTCATGTCTAATAATTTGTTCATCTTTAAAAAAAGATTACGTACACACCTTCTTTTATCTGCATAGCATCTTCACATTACCGTGAATGGCACAAAGCCGCATTTAGTTAAGTTCTTAGTTAAGATTATAATTAAGTTTTTATTCTCATGCAATGATTTGATTTAATTAGGCCCTTACCATTATATCTCTCTTTCTTTCACAGGCCAATAATGAATTTAGGTTATAGAATACAAAGGCACGGGGACCCTACTTAAGCGGGACTAACATCCCTTCTGGGTTTCCCTTTTGCTACCCTGGTTTCTTTTTCTCTTTATGTCGTTATGTGATATATGTTGTTGTTATGTTTTTTGGGTTGCAATTAGATATATATTTCTGTTATGTTTTTGTGGGTTGCAATAAATTGATTTGATTTGATTTGATTTGATTTCAAGAGACCTACTCAGAGGTTCTCCCAGCCCAGAATAGTTAACAGTCAGGCACGAAGATGCGGAAGATCGGATCAGAAGATGCAAGCGGGATTGACTCCCGCTACCCTCCCAGAGGTCTACCGTCCATGCAGCTTTTCATTCCGACAAAATTGGCAAACTGATTGGTAAAATGAGCAGTAGGATAGTTGGGCGCCATGTATGGCTGCCACAATCATAGTTAAATTCAATTCCGGTAATAACTTGTGATCATCCGTTCAAACTATGACTTCTAATCATACTGCTAGAGGCGCTTTATAAATGTCCAGATACAATACAATACAATACAATACAATACATACTGCGTCAGTTTGAATCAATAAACGAAGATTATCATTATTATCTGCAATAATTACCGTATATTTGGAAGCACAGCATTGTAAAAGCTGCACACAACATACTTGCCTAAACCAGCCTTAACTTCTCTCACTTTCTTTACTCTACATTACCTATCGTTGCGTTGTTTTACTTTATCCTACTTGACTTTATATTGTCTTGCGTTGCTACGTGTTATCTTCCTATAGCCTTGCCTTCATTACTTTTTCTTTCGGTAAATTGCCTTTTTTATAAATCAGCTGCTGTCAACGGTTTTTCAGCGCCAGCTCAGGAAAGAACTGATTGAGAAGTGTACCGAAACAATAAGAAACTCTAATGGAGTCAATCGGCGTACCCTTTGCATAACGAATGCTTCAGGTCTCCCTAACCTTCATATTAAACAATACACAACAGAAAAAGCAAGTCTAAACAAGTCACGAAAGCAATTTGTCAGAAGGGCTTCTTGTTAATGGCAAGTCTTACAAATCGGACTTTCACATAAGATTCCAACTCGACAGAAGCGAAAACGAAAGACAATTCGGCTGAAGTCGAGAGTAATCAATCATACACTCATTAAGGTAACGATTAGCGACATATGAATACTAGGCCTATACATGAAAATCTGATTTCAATACAAAGACTTCGCTTTCCTCCTAAATCAAGGGCTGCCGCTGTACCCAAAGAACCAGCCAGCCTTTGCGGTGCACAGACCTATAAATAGTATTCGAGTTTCATTAACTGTATTCAGTAACTAATTAGGCAATTCGCGTGAAGAGCGTTCCTGCTGTTGAACTATAGTCACAAGTGCAGCGTTATTGAAAATGAAGGAACTGGGACGCTGATGAATGAATTCCAACATGGATTTGTAATTGTCATTTGCCTCTACGTCCGGGGTTCCATTCTTCGTAGGCTGTTGAGTCATGTAACCTATAAGGAAAAGTTTCCCTGACGTCGTACTGTGATTGTCATGTAATTGTATTGTGGTGTAGGGGTATGTTCGGTGCCTTGCAGCCGGAGGGTTGCGGGTTCGAATCCACCTCAAGCCGCCGCGTAGGGACCCTGGGCAAGTCCTTCACTCACAATTGCTCATGCGCTTCGGCGTGAAACTCCGATTCAGTGTCCGCGCTGTATTCGGGAGCGCCTCTGAGTAGAAATATTGAATGGGCGCTATAACAAGTGCTCATACATACATACAAATGAATACAAATCACAAAGCTACATATAGAGCCTCCTTAGAGACGCTCACCAGAGCATTCCCAGAAGACCAGGATCGAAAAAGGTTGGCTTTTAAGCGTTTACGGAATATACACTGTGTCCCGATGAAAAGTGGACCCCTAGAAAATGTGTCATAACTCGGTCGAAACTTTTAGCATTTGACTGAAATTTTAAAAACGGAAACAGTAGCCATATCACCACCAAATCCTAACGCCGTTTGGAAATGTTGGCGCATTTGTCACTTTTATGAACGTTTGAGATGCAGCACTGTAAAAAGGAAGTTTCCAACATGCAGGAGCCACAAGAAGGTGGAGTTCAGCTACATCTGGTGTTCAAAATGTCCTCCTTGTTCACGGACACACGACCATAGACGTGGACGCCACTGTTTGATGGCCCGGTCGATGATCACGTGGTCAAACAACTGCCACTCTTCAATCAGACGAGATCGGGTGATCGGCGTCACGAATGCGGGATCGCGTTTATGCGGCGGCTGGAACGTGCAAGAAACAGGTGCCTGCTGAACGTCTCCTCAAGAGTAGCAGTTGTTTGACCACGTGATCAATACTGATCATCGACCGGGCCATCAAACAGTGGCTTCTACGTCTACGGTCGTGTGTCCGTGAACAAGGAGGACATTTTGAACACCAGATGTAGCTGAACTTCACCTTCTTGTGGCTCTTGTATGTTGGAAATTTCCTTTTTCAGTGCTGCATCTGAAACGTTCATAAAAGTGACAAATTCGCCAACATTTCCAAACGGCGTTGGATTTGGTGGTGATATGGCTACTGTTGTTGTATTTAAAATTTCAGGCAAATGTTAAAAATGTTGACCGAGTTATGACACTTTTTCTAGGGGTCCACTTTTCATCGGGACACAGTGTAGGTTGCAAGGACCAAGGAGTTCATGTCGTAGGGTGCTATTCCAGAAAGTTGGACCAACCACGGCGAAGCTTCGATGCTGCGCCTAATTTGGATGGCGAGAAAACCAAGTCACCCTTGTACAGGGGAGCGAAGAACTCTATGAGTAAGCCAGTAAAAAATGGACGAGACCCAGGTACTCAAGTAATTGAGATAGGATGTAGCACGGCCGGTAAGATAATTTTGCATAAACATTAAGATTTTAACTAATTACGTTTGTGCATCGGCAGGCAGTGCTAATCAATCATCGAAATAATGAAGCTGAATAGTTCCCCAAACCTAGGAATACCTCCAATCAGACGAGCCTCAGCATTTAAGACATACTGGACAGGAAAGAGTAAGCCTTGGATACACAGCATTGCACAATCAATCCTTGTGCATATGAATAACTGCATGACGGTAGTGTAGTGGATGAAAACAAGACACACAACTGCACAGTCCAGAGGCTTTGCTTATGTCGGCTCCTCTAGTTCGAACCATCTTCCGTATGAATTGCGTCTTCAGGTCCTCAGCCTTTCTCTTCCTCTGTTTTGGAAAAGCCTGTAGACTATCTTATTTGTTACAGACAGCACTGACCTGGGTCGGGAGGGCCTCTGAATCTCCGAGTGGCGCTATACAAATGTTCAATTACAATTACAATTACAACTCCCTGAGATAGGATACAGCACATCCTGTTAAGGTAGACCTACCTTAGAACTCAAACCGAGCGGCGTATTGTGCGAAGGTGATAAAGCGACGCTTGACGTACCCTCCACATGCTCTGAGAAGGTCAATTCCTGGTCCAAAGCCACATCCAAACTCCACACAGTATAGGAAAAATAATAACTACCCGAGTAACGATGTTACAAATTAGGCAGATACATTTTACAGATGTGCCAACGACTATCAAGCTGGATGAACTGGGTTTTCCCGGAGGAGTTCCACCTCTATTCCTGACAAAAAAAACCCAGACATCCAGACACAAAGCGCCTCCCGATGTCTTAAGCATTTCATGCGTGCCAGAATGTCATATGCATACCGAAAAGTCGTAAAAGAACTTTATGTAGGCTATATAGGCCTATTTATTTATTTATTTATTTATTTATTTATTTATTTATTTATTTATTTATTAAGGTCACTTGTTATAGCGCCCCTTCAAGATTTCTACTCAGCGGCGCTCCCGACTACAGCGCGGACACTGAATCGATGTTTCACGCCGAAGCGCATGAGCAATTGCGAGTGAAGGACTTGCCCAGGGTCCCTACGCGGCGGCTTGAGGTGGATTCGAACCCGCAACCCTCCGGCTGCAAGGCACCGAACATACCCCTATACCACCGCGCCCTATGTATGCATCCAGACAATTACTATAGCGCATTTAGAATATATCACAAAAGCGCTGCAAAGACCATGTTGCAGGTCTTTGTGTGGCACTTGTGAGTGATTCGAAATTAGACATATCCATTTCGGTGTGCAATATTCTGGAAGACCATAACCGTATATAAGAAAGCGTCATTAAACATAAGTTTTGAGCGTACATGCATTCTTCTTGTGGTAATCGTAATCGTAAATTTATATAGCGCCACTTCAAGAGATACTCCTCAGAGGCACTGAACTGCTGCACTCTTTTTTTATCTATTTGCTATTGATGCTTTACATCGAAGTGTATTTTTATAATGTATGTTTATGTTACGTTTGTCATGACAGGCAGCTTCTTAATTTGCATGAATTCACGATGTTCATGTGATGTGTGTTGCAGGCGACAGAATGGGAGAGGCGACGACGAAGAGCGGGTCCTTAACGATGGCGATCCGAACCCTTGAGCAGCTGCTCAAGAACCACATCACGTCAATGGAAATCGAAGACAAGCAGACGCCTCTGCCTCCTCCCTCTGCTCCTCCTGCTCCTCCTCCTCCGGCTGCTGCCCTTTCCGTCGCTAGACCAAAGCCAATGAGGAAGACCAGTCGGCTGAAGCTGGGAAGCGTCGAGGAAGAGGAGGCGGCAAATCCAGGGAAAATACGAACGGACAAGGTGAGTACTTCGGATTTTCCGAGCAATTTTTTATTATGACAAGGTCGTAGGTCACTTTCTCAGTAAGTATATTAAGTAGTTAAATAAATTTGAAATTTATTATGTACTATTGACAAAATATAGATTTTGCATAGATTTTTCACATTTCTTGTCAGTATAAATAAATCCATAAAAAACCTAATTTATATTAAGTGACAGTATGTACACATCTTGGGCAGCAGTTTTGCACATGTAGACAGTGGCGTAACGACGGTTTTCAGCGCCCGGGAGGCAAGGGTTGATGACTGCGCCCCTTTTAGTTGTCTTGTTTACTTTTAATCGTTCTTTTCATAGTACTCTGTACCACTGAAAGCTAATTTTGCGCCCCTCTGGTGCTTGGCCCGGGGGCGGCTGTTCCCCTCTGCTCCCCCTTCGTTACGTCACTGCATGTAGACTCATACAAAACCTAACAAACAGGCCATGCCCCCCCCACCCCACCCGAAACTTTTTGCCCTCCTGAAACAAACTGAAATGAAGTCCCTGCTGAGTACGTTGTTTTTCCCAAGCAAATTCCTTATTAAGGCACGATTTGTAGGTCACTTTCTAAGTATATAAAGTAGTTAAATCAGTAAGTATTTTGGTAGGCCTATTATATGTTCGCATTAAAATGACCGCCGAACACAAGAGTAACGTTTTGTCTTTAGGGAATATTTACGTGTACCTGTATCGGTGGACAATCAGTTATAATGCACACCTCAGAAAATTAACAATTTATTAGCACTAATAAAATTCATGAAAACATTAAACAAATTCTTCAGTTATGCTTTATCAGTACAGGTCATGCACCTACAAGCTTCGTTGCTTTTGTAAGGTAATTTAAAGACGCTTAAGTGTCTAACTACTTACTTACGTACTTACCTACTTATTTCTTACCCACATTTTATAGTGAACAAAAACCAAACGTAACATACGTGTAAGCGTATACTTCGATGTACAGCATCAATAGCAAAGAGATTAAAACAAGTTCAGCTGTACAGCATAGGTATATAAACAATCAATTGAAATTAAGAAACAATAAACTACATCAGTTGTAATCAAACAATCGTTTGTATTATAGTCAGACATTTTATACTTTTTTACTAAAGCGTTCAGAAGATGATAAAATTCTTCTGGAGAATAGTAGTAAAACGTGATTATAGGAGGAATACAGTGAAGCGGTATTGCATAGGCGTTCAAAAGATATCATTAAGAAAACTTGGAATATATAATTATATAATATATAATTATAGTAGCCTACATATGAAGGCCTATAATGCAGACTGTCAGGTGCACGAAGTAGAGCCTTTTTTCTATTGTTTAAAATGAACCAATGTTTGATGTAGGCTAATTGTACGACAATCAAATCTCTGAAAGCACTGCCAATCAATCAACCAATATTCGTTTATTCATGGAGACAGGAGGTTGACATAGACGCAAAGTTCTGTCGCGTCACTATAGCAATGATGTAACGCGGTACAGCTCAAGGAATATATACACATCTCTATATTCTATATATATATATATATATATATATATATATATATATATATATATATATATATATATATGGCCTCTGTTGTCTTAAAAAGAGGTCTTCTGTCCCTTATAGAAACATAGACAATGAACAACCTGTCATATGAGTAGACACAGAACACAAAGGAAAATCGATTGTTGCTTGTAACAATCGTCTGCAGGGAAGAATGACAAAGGGCGCTTTAGAAGCTATCGATCAATATGTAGAATGCACAGCGTGTGTGCTAAAGGTTACAGGGCGTTTTGTCTGGCTTTGAACTCGAGTACATCGTAATCGTAATTGCTACTGCACACTTATTTAGCGCAGTATGAGAATTGTAGAAAAAGATTCTGGGTCAGACTTTGATCCACAATGGAGTTTGGGTGTGCAATGAAGACTTAACAATAGGGTTCTAAGAAAGACTAGGGGTTGAACCCCAGCCCCAGCAATTCTCACCCTGATATAGCGCCTATCCCAGAAAACTCCTGAGAGTTTATTCAGACATGACAGAACAAGGCCACGCTCAAATAAATTGTGCTTCGAAATGAATGATACATGGCATGATTTAGATTAATAATTTGACACACAATGCTCTGTCTATGAAATTGTTGTTATCAAATGCATCACAATGACACACAATCTCGTGCTTTTGCTTTTATTGGCCCCACTCTATGGAACCAACTTCCACCCATAACTGGCTCATTGCTTCAAGCTGAGGACCTCCTGCATCCTTTCTCTGCTTAAACACAGCCTTATTTTCTCGGGGTCTTTCGCACTAGGAGCGCCTCTGACTGGTGTAGTACTGTGAGTGGCACTATATAAATTTGCAGATACAATACAATAATCTGGTCAAGCTTTCCATATGCTATAGCATGCATTGCCAATCTAGTCGTCGGGAATCTAACCCGAACGGCTCCAAGCAGTACCATACGTCGAAATCTTTCCAGTGGGTCGATGCATGGACATCACGAGGCATTTGAGGCAACAGGATGAATTATCGCTAGGGTAGTCCCTAAATCACGAATTCACGGAGATCACGGAAACCGTGAATTTCGCCGTTTGCCGTGATTTTCCGTGATTTTTCACATTTTCAGCACTTTTTGTAAAAACACGTTAAAATGGTTGCGAAACACGTCAAAAATGGCGCGAAAAGCAGCGCGGAACCACTAAATTAATTTAAGAATTCCAATCTAATCGAAAATTATTCTTGAAAATTGTCGTTACTACCCCGCCCTCGAGAAAATTCTTGGAAAACACTCGCTACTCTTCCCCTGGTCGTCAACTTTTCAAATATGTTGGGTACCCCCGAGACCCTCGATTCCCCCATAGCAAGGGGAGTAGATTATAAACACTGGTGACTGGGAGCTGCACGGTGCCGTGAATTTTTTTATTTTTGCAAAAGTATCAGAGTTTTCACTTTTTGACCGAACAGGGACTACCCTAATTATCGCCCATGGATTCAGACATCTGTCTGTCTTTTTCTCTCTCTGTCTGTCTGTCTCTGTCTGTAGCACTCTCTCGCTCTTTCTCATTTTCTCTCATTCTCTGGCTCTCAATCTGTCTGTCACTCTCTCAAATAAAGAGAGAGAGAGAGACAGAGAGAGACACAGACACAGACACAGACACAGACACAGACACAGACACAGACACAGACACAGACACAGACACTGACACAGACACAGACACAGACACAGACACAGACACAGAGACACAGAGAGGGTCAGAGAGTCAGAGTCGGCTACTGTCAGTCTATCTGTGATATCTGTGTATCTGTCTGTCTGTCTGTCTGTCTGTCTCTCTGTCTCTCTGTCTATCCCTATGCCTGTCTGACTCATTTCATTAACCTGTCTTCGTTCACACGACCACACGAGCAGTTAATTGACTACTGATTGATTACCGGTTACTGGACACAGGCAAACACTCATATAAAATATTATACAAATATATATGTATAATTTTTTATAAACTGATATATATCTATGTATGTGTGTATATATATATATATCAACTAACGGATTTGACCTCTTATATATGTGTGTGCGTGAAGATTGCAGGCAAATCGGATGGAGGACTGTATACATTTGTATTTACCGACACGTAGCAGTGGCTCGTCTAAACCTTACAACAAACCTTGGGCTTTATTAACAAATCTTGCTATACGATCTCTTATATATACAGCAGATCTACACAATTTACGCATGCATAGCCTGATATTAAATATTTGCTATGCCTGTATATGTGGATATATATACGTATAGTAGGCCTATGTATTAATGGATGTATGTATGTATATATAGTGGAGAGTACGGATTCGAGTCTCCACTCAGGTGTTTAATTACTGTGTAGGGACCTCGAGTAAGTCCTTCACTCACAATTGCTCTGTGCTATCGATGGTTCTGTAGTATGGTCGTGTGCACTTTTGAGATTTGGAAGGAGCGCAATATCAAAATATAGTTGTACTGTATTGTATATGGAAAGATATGAATGTATGTATACATATAAATATAATAATATATACGTATATATATGTCACAGGGAATGTGTATAAACAGGGAATATGTATATACCTATAGGGAATATACATATATCCTAAGAAATGTGTATAATCAGGGTATGTGTATAATTCATGTATATCTAACTTTAACCCTAACCCCATAAACCCATAACCCTAACCCATAACCCTCTAACTCTAACCTAACCCTAACCCTTAACCCTAAATATTCAGCGAATATGCACATACCCTGTTTTTAAACATACCCTGAAATTTCAGGGTATATACATATTCCCTGATTATACACATTCCCTGTAACGTATATATGTATGAATTTGACGAGGCGTTCAATGAGCTGTCAAATTTGAAGGCATTATCGGAGGCCTAGGTACAAGTTCCGGCACATTTTTTTATAAGTGTTCGCTCGTGAACAACGCCGTCTCTGGCCATGACAGTAATGTCCTGATACACCGCATGATCGATCTCATAGCAGCATTAGTCCTTCATACCTGCCAATCATCTATCCGCACAATTATGTCGACAGCATAGACTACTTTTCAATTATGCGGCGGTGTTTTGACCTTGCGGAGTATTACGGTGCACTGAAAAAAGGCAGGTTATTATTAGGCCAAATATTGTTATTGTAATTAGTTTTATTATGACACTATTAATTTTATTATTATTATTACTACTACTGCTGCTGTTGCTACCACCGTTCGTTACTGTAATTAATAAAGAAAAAAGATGAAGATTAAGATAAAGAAGTAGAAAAAACAATGAAGATTAAGGGAAAGAAAGAAAGAAAAGAAGGAGAAAAATAGAGAAGAAAAAGATAGTGATAATGAAGAAAAATGAGCTAAAGAATAACGCTACTTGACATAATACCATCGACTATTAAATCACAGTCCTATAGACGGTCATATGTAATCACGCACCATTTTCAAGTCATCGCATAAAGACGACTGAATTTGCAGAGAAGTGGACCATTCCGTTCTATAGCAACACTCGAATCTGTAACTACGTGCAGGAGTCTTTACTGGCGTATATACTGTATGCATACGAGACCTTTCGGACTTTGTTTTGTTTTTGTAGCCTAGAAAGTGTGCCTTATTGTAAGAGTACTCGTGTGTTAGAAGTCGTGCGTGGGTTGTCTTTACAACCGTCGTCTCGACGGTAGAGTATCATAATAGCCTGCTGGTCTAAAAGTACAACTGCTGCCATTGTGCCTTCAAGAACGTGAAATAGACTTCCGATCGAACACAAGACCAGAGATCGATAGCTTTCCTCCTTCAGTATCAATATAGACAGTGTACAGACAGCAGGTCCACATTACGCTGACACCGACTATGTATAGAGGCCGACGCCTATTGTTACTACGTTTACGTGAAAAGGGTCCAGATTGTCGCTTCTAGTTTAAGAGAAAACAGTGCCTAAAGTGGTTTGGGTTAGAATTTGTGATTTTGCGTGTTTTCAAATCTAATTACATTCTCCTATCAACGTACTGAACGTAGTTAACCTATAATTATGGTTCAACGTCATTGAAATAAAAGTTTTCTATGACAGAATTCTGTGTTTCTTTACAAAAATGTGAATTAGGCTATTTATTTGTTTTCGGTACAATAGGCTTACAGTAGGCCTACTTCACGACTAAACTGCATAATTATTTGTCAGATAATTCAGCGGCAGTAACATATTAGTGAAGCTTACAGGAAATGGCTTCTAATGATATATTATAGCACTCCATAACAATGCAGCAGTAGTAGTTGCGAAACCTTAGAACCTACAATTTCGTGTTGCCGTATAGGCTATATAGGCATGGGCGTAGCTACATTGAGGCACGAGGAGGCAGTTGCCTCCTCTTGCTCTTTTTACTGGAACTTCGATTGACTAATGACCCCCAATGACCAGGATATCTTGCCAACGGTCTGTGAAGTTGCCTCCTCTTGAATTTAATTCTCACTGCGCGCCTGTATATAGGCCCTATTCTTTAATCGCAAATTACTCAAAATGAGCAATTCGAGGTTGTTGTGTTTACCATGCAGTCCCTACAATGACCAGACATGTGCTGGATAGTATATATGCAGATTTACTCTTTATTTTACTCTCATTTTGAACAATTTAAAAATGCCAATAACTCCAAACCGACAACAACCTGGTTCCATTTCACGTAAACGTCCACAATTACGGCGACTATTTTTATCCTATCACATACAACAGTAGGCTAACAATAGTTGTCAGAAATAATATATTCTGCTGCCATCGCTCACTATCCTGGCCTACTATGTTCACCAGTCAACTGAAGTCTCGAATCTTCTCTACGCGCTGCCGTTTAGGCCTATACCTCATAAATTCACAATACGTGGTTTGTAGGTAGACCTACTTTTTAATGCGTGATTTTTAATTCGAAATTCTAATTTCCACCAATAGCCACATACACCTAGATAAATGGATGCAAAACAAGAGGACAACAACACTGCGTGAATGGCGATCATCAACATGGATGTCGGACGGTTAACATGTTTACATATATAAAAGAGCGGCTATTATATAAAAGTAACGCTATTTTTGGCCGGCTCACAAAAATAGAAATGAGTGGATTGTTAAATTTAAAACTATATAGACACTGCCATGGGAAAAACAAAGTAATAAAAATAAATGCAAGAGGAAATAAAGGGACATACCATATGAGGCTAGATCACACAAACATTAACATACATGTATTTCTTATTTCATCGGGGCTGTCACGCTATATAGGCCTATATTATAAGTGCGCCTCTGAATAGCTAGTAGGCTACTGTAAAGAGGCGCTTTATAAATTCTGAATCAGCTACTGTTAGAGGCGCTTTATAAATTCTCAGATACGATAGCCTACGATACGATATTCATATGGAAGATAGAACTGATGACGCTCGATTAGAGATGTAATTGGACTGCTGGGAATTATATGAACTGAAGCTAATTGAAAAAAATTATTAGGCTACGACACGGAGATGAGAAAATCCCGAGGCTTAGGTCTACGCGTGGAACGTATTGCTGGAAAAACAAGCCTGTCACCGCAAGGTATTACGATGGTATTATGGCTGATATATTTTGGCGCTCTGAGCGTACAGTGATGGAAATAACTGAAGCAGAAACCACCAACCTTCGCAGTTGTCCAAGAATCGGTATAAACTACATTTTGTAAAGTCAAAGAATTTTATTACAATTACGTCAATACTTAACAGAACAACAAGCAAGGCTAAAGGATAGGTGGATACTGGAATTTAAAAATTGAATTGCTGCATATATGTTTTCTTGCATTCACACAGGAGCTTAGCCAGGAAACAATTTCGGGTTTTAGCTTTTGAGGTCGTATTTATCTACATTTTTAG
Source organism: Aporrectodea caliginosa (assembly GCA_020284085.1). Lineage (NCBI taxonomy): Eukaryota > Metazoa > Annelida > Clitellata > Crassiclitellata > Lumbricidae > Aporrectodea > Aporrectodea caliginosa. Next base: position 1,588,656 of record JACEVL010000195.1, read on the forward strand.
GTTTCAATAACAGTTATGCATTTAGTGGGGGGGGGGATTGAACCCGCAAAACCACCCCTAAATGCGCCCATGTATTCACACATGCTTACAACATTCTGTCTTTTCCTCGCCACCTTTATGGATCCTTATAGATATGCAGATGTAGGCCTACACTGTATTGAAAGAAAGATTACTAGTAGAATTTCTGATACAGCAAGCTATTCATTTTGTGCAGCGGTGTACACAAATAATGTTTAAACAAAAGAATGCATAAAACGAATTATTATGGGAGTACCAAATGCACAGTAATCGACCAAAACAGGCCTAATAATGAGCAATGGGAAAGAAAGACCCACACATAAATTATAAACAGACAATGAAATTGTTTACTGAATTTCATAACACGTGTCATCAATCCTCGTTGCCAATAATTAATATTTTTATGCGAAAATGCATGACTAGGCAAAGTGCTATCAATAAAAGCACAAACAAGACGCTTATTGATACAGTCAACATTGCTCCCGCCTATTAACAGGCAATATTCTAATTGTAATCATTTACGAACGAGTTTACGAACAAGCAATACAGGTGAAGACCAAAATAATTAAATATGCATAGCATTCTCCCAAAGTAATACCGCGAATACATAATATTCCTGTTTATTTTATTAATTCAAACAGACACACCGCAGTATGATTACAAGTCATAGTATGAACGGATGATCACAAGTAGGCTACTTATAACAGGAGTCGAATTAAACTGTTTTGGCAGTCATGCAAGGCGTCCATCTGTCCTACTGCTCATTTTATCAACGCTA
>JACEVL010000196.1:0-227500 GCA_020284085.1 Aporrectodea caliginosa
GTATTTACTGCACTTGAGTTAGAAACTTATTAGCGGCCAGTCATGGCCACCTAATAACTTACCAATTTTACTACTAGCCTACATACATTTCGTTTATATTCTACCGATTGGACGGCGTTAGAGCATCCTACGTGATTTTTTAATTGGCAAAAAATAACATCTTTATAAATATTCATAACTTCTTAAATTTTACATCAATCTATTTACCTTTTTCAGTACACGATCTCTTCCAGAACGAAAACAAGTCTGCCCCAGGTGGGGCAACTGATCTTTTCAATTTTTTCGTCGATGATCCACCAGACATCATTCACTAGCAGACTAACTAAACAACACTACACTAGATTTACACTAGATTTAGACTGGATTTAGACTAGATTTAGACTAGATTTAGACTAGATTTATACTGGATTTAGACTGGATTTAGACTGGATTTAGACTGGATTTAGACTAGATTTAGACTAGATTTAGACTAGATTTAGACTAGATTTAGACTGGATTTAGACTAGATTTAGACTGGATTTAGACTAGATTTAGACTAGATTTAGACTAGATTTAGACTAGATTTAGACTAGATTTAGACTAGATTTAGACTAGATTTAGACTGGATTTAGACTGGATTTAGAATGGATTTAGACTAGATTTAGAATGGATTTAGACTAGATTTACACAAGATTTAGACTAGATTTAGACTAGATTTAGACAAGATTTAGACTAGATTTAGACTAGATTTAGACTGGATTTAGACTAGATTTAGACTGGATTTAGACTGGATTTAGACTGGATTTAGAATGGATTTAGACTAGATTTAGAATGGATTTAGACTAGATTTACACTAGATTTAGACTAGACAAGACTAGATTTAGACTAGATTTAGACTAGATTTAGAATGGATTTAGACTAGATTTAGACTAGATTTAGACTAGATTTAGACTTGATTTAGACTAGATTTAGACTGGATTTAGACTATATTTAGACTAGATTTAGACCAGATTTAGATTAGATTTAGACTAGATTTAAACTAGATTTTGACTGGATTTACACTAGATTTAAACTAGATTTAGACTAGATTTAGACGAGATTTAGACTAGATTTAGAATGGATTTAGACTAGATTTAGTTTGGATTTAGACTAGATTTAGACTAGATTTAGGCGAGATTTAGACTAGATTTAGAATGGATTTAGTCTAGATTTAAACTGGATTATTATTATTAATTGTTTCATTTGTTCGTTTTCTCTTCTGATGGTTACAGAAATAAATCATTATAATATCCCATAAAAATTTTAGTCCTTGCTTTGCTTCGAGTATTCTATATTTCGTTGTCTTTGCTTTGCAGTTGGCTTCTCTTCTTCCGGTTTACATGATTCTTTGGTTTCGCCATTTTCGTGTCGCTCCATGAAAGGCGAAGTTGTCACGAATTTTATCGATTATATAGCTACAAAGAAAAGACGGATTCAAGAATCTTCTGAGATACATTGCAATCATGCCTACGTATTTCCAGAGACCTGAAAATGCCCTTAAACGGGCTAACGGTAAGCGTTTAATGCGGGCAAATAACCTCACATGTGCATGAGACCTACAAGCTGTTGACGAAACAGATGGTTAAACATCAAATCTGTATTGACAAAATTATCACTATTTTTTTACTAACCTAACAAAGGCATGCCAACATCTTAAGGCTTGTAAAATGGTTCTCTTTGTGCGCGGATAATACATTTTTTGCTTCATTGACCTGGTCAGTTGCAGGGTGCGTAGCGAATCTCCGAAATCCATCTTCCCGAAAGATTCGGGTGGACCCATAGCTGCACTGGTTTGAGCGTCGGCCAAGTTGCCTCTGTGCTTGAGGATAACGGTTTGGGGAATTTTTAGGTGACTTGGCGTCTATTCAAATGGACAGTGATTGTGAAGGATCTCGCCCTTTGAGAGTTTGAAAATGTAATTTAATTGAAAACGAACAACTTATGGTCGCTATTCAAAAGCAGGGTGCGGCCCGAATCCCCGAAACCAGAATCCCCGAAACGAATTTCGGCCGGATCCCGGAAATTGATTTTCTAAGTTCTATCCAAATAAATATAATACAAAATAAGGATAAATCTTCTGCAGCGGAAAATTCCGCCGCAGAAGTAACATTTTCGACACAATTCTGTGGCGGAAGCGCTTTGCGCATGCGCAACCTTCGGCGCATGCGCATTGTTCAAAATGCGGTACTTCCTATAAATTGGCGTCGTGAGGGTCGGTTAGGGTCAGGTCTGGCCTCGTGAGTGTCGGTTAGGGTCAGGTTAAGCGCTGTGACGGTCGGTTAGGGTCAGTGTTAGGGTTAGAGTTGTTTTTAGATAAAATGTAAAAAAAAATTCCGCAGCAGAAGTAAATTTTCGCGGGTTGCGTGGCGGCATTTTCCGCCGCAGAAGCACCACGCAAAAAATAAACATGTTTCTAGAAAACTATTCGGGAAATCAGGCTTTTGCGTATTTTCAGCATTTTCGGGGATTCAGGTTGACCCCACAAAAGCATATAGTGAACAGCCACTTGCTGTCACTGTCATATGTTAGCATGCCATATTATTTGTTCTTTTACTGTGTATTGTTTTAATGCCTAGAGTGGGGATTGTTTACCCAGTGATTGGCCACAGATGACTCAAACGTTATTGTTGCCTAAATTGTTTTGTCTGTCTGGAGACTGCATTAGTCTGCTAAACCGTGCCCATACTTTGTGGCTGTAGTCATTTGTATAGCACTTATATAGCATCTCGAACAGTTATCTAGAAAGGGTGCTATATGAATGCTCCTAATGAATATATGAAACATGGCTGTCTCACAGATCCAAGCAGCACTGCTAAGATGCAACTTGAGATCAGCTGTATGATACTGAAATGATTTTATTTTAATACTGCATTTGTTGAACTTTGAAAGAAAAATTTAAACTTGTCATAAACACTTAGTGTTGTTGAAGTGGACAGTTAGTATAATGATTTACTGAAACTGCTAGAGGTAATAAGTGTCTTTCACTTCAACAATAAACTGGATTTTACAGATGTTGAATTGTTATGCAATTCAACATCTGTAAAATACTTCGTATAGCTTGAAACAGAACAGCTATAAATATCTAAACATCAGTTTTAGGAGAATTACTGCGTGGAGCTTGATATCAGAATTGGCCAAAATGTTTATGATGGCCACAGGCAGGCAAAACCAAAATGCTACCTGATAATGTGTGTGACATGTTTTAGCAGTCCCAGTGCCTCACTTATGGAATTAGAGTAAAGTAAATTTTGTTTACAGAATTTATTGATGTGGGAAAGAAGCAGAGAGCTTTGGATGCACTCTATGATGTGATAAAGAGCAAACGCCATCGAACATGGCAGAAGATTCACGAGCCAATCATGGAGAAATACCTGGAGTTGTGCGTGGATCTAAAGAAGAGTCACGTGGCAAAAGAGGGTCTTTATCAGTACAAGAATATCTGCCAACAGGTCGGTTATTAATTAGGCTGTCTGTCCTGATTTATTATTATATGTTTCTGTTGGCCCATGTTGTTATGCTGCAATATTTAGATATAAATTGTTATAGTAGCATGTTGAAAAGTCGTTTGAAATGTTTTATGTATATTTGTATTAGAACATCTAAATATAGTGATTGCCTAGAACTCTGCATCTTTCCAGCAATACACATTTTTTATTTCATATATGTACAGGTGTACACATACATAATGTACAAATTCACATGCTTATGCATAGCGTAATAATCATTAATACGTGTTGGTTTGCAAACAGACCTAATATTAAGTCTGAGATAATGTGGTAGGGAGGGATGTTTGTGGATATTGGTTTATTTGATATGGAATGATCAAAATAGAGTTTTGCTTTGGTCAGCTCATCATCCTTAAATATGTTTCTAGTAACCTGCAACATGAGTTGCGTGTGCTTCCTAAAGTTGTGTCACGTTATCCAACCACTGTCAAATTCATTTGATCATTGTTGATATTGTGAGGTCCGGAGACCTCTGATTAGTTTCTAATTAATGTAATGGCGCTTGCAATTGGCTGACAGTGTTTGCTAACACTGAACCAGAGGAAGTGCTGTTGAAGATTTCCTTTTATTGCAGGTGAACACAAAGTCGTTGGAAGACATTGTGCGGCGCTATCTGTCCCTGGCTGAAGAAAAGACAGACGAAGCGCGTAAGGAGTCGCATCAGTCTGTGGTAGATGTCGATGATTTGGACATTCTGCAGACCCCAGAAAAGTAAATTTCATTTTCAAGACGTTTGTGGGATCATACTGATTTTGCATGACTATTTCGTATTTCATCTTGTATGTTTCATATTGTGTTTTAGCATGCTGATATTGCTGCATTTTGAGCAGTACTTAACATGTGCTTATGATCAATTTGTAGGTATGCCAGTTTTCCAAGACATTAGCGGCTTTTAGATAAATTGTATTCTTCATTTTGATTATATAAATATTCTCCATGCCCTATCCCATCCTTCATTTTCTTGCCTGTACAGAAATTCGCTCATTCATTACGAGGATTTATAGAGCACCCCTTCAAGGTTACTACTCAGGAGCACTCTTGACCCAACCTCGGCTAAAGGGAACAGTTTTAAGATTGCAGAAGAACGAGTCGGAGGGAACCTTGGGCAGCCGACACTGAAATTATAAGTGGGTGACGTTTTTTATCATTCTTGTTATTACAGCCTGTTGATGAGTGCTGTTAGTGGAGAGGACACCCAGGACCGTACTGACCGTGCTATTCTGACGCCGTGGCTGAAATTCCTGTGGGAGTCCTACCGTCAGTGTCTGGACCTGTTACGAAACAACGCCCTTCTGGAGAAGCTCTACCAGGAAGTTGCACAGAATGGTATGTTGAACATTTTGTTAATGAATTAAAACATTGTACAAATTAAGACCAGTTTTGTAAAAATTATGTCCTGATATACTGAAAATTAATTCTTTCTTTCAAATTGGTTCTATGAAGTAGTATTGGATATTTTGTTGAATGTCAGTAAAACTTTAGATTAGTAAATTATCTAACTTTTAATATGGTTCTTATCTATGACCAAAATGTTTGCTGTTCTGTTTTTAAACATAAATGGTGATTGTGATGTAATACTTGAAATTTGATGGGAAGTGAGGAAATTAATGTCGGGTTTGAAATTTAGCTAATGATGATGTGCGCATCACATATATTAACTGTAACAAAGAAAAATAAATTTGGGACTATGTATTGTTTGATCGAGAAAATGTTGTTATTTTCAGCGTTCAAGTTTTGCTTGAAATACAGCAGAAAAACTGAGTTCCGTAAACTGTGTGATATTGTAAGTTAACACATCTCTGTTATTTTACTTATTAAAGACAGTTTAGTAGAGGATAACAGCAGATCAGACATCGGGGAAGATTTTTCAGATCTTTCAGATTTTGAAATGACTTCTCGGGCAGATTTTTGATTATGATTTCATGTGAAGTGACCATTGAGCATTATGACGGTGCTACAGAAGTCATTACATTACATTAGATTTATTTCTTACCATAGTTGAAAAATCTGCTTCAGCATTTTACTGCTGACAAAACAAGTCACATTTTGTAGCAGCCGATGCTTTGAACTTTTCTAATTTCCAACTGACCATAAACAAGTTGAAGAGTAAGCTTATGTAGCTTATATTTGTGATGTTGACATTTTTGTTACACTAGATATGATTTATGTTACAAAGTAATTTTATCGTACATTACTGCTTGCATTACAAAATGAATCTGTTGTTTTGTCCAGCTGCATACCCATATGGAGCACGTGCTTAAGCATCAGAATCAGCAGCGTGCCATCAACCTTAACAATGCCGAGAGCCAGACAATGCATCTTGAGACGAGACTGGTTCTGCTGGATAGCTCGATTCAGATTGAACTCTGGCAGGTAAAGTCAACATGACCTGCAGAAATTTTGCATGGTCATCTAGGAACAGTTTTCTGCTGATTCTTGCGATTTGATGAAAAGTCTGCTTCTCTGTTGTCTTTCATAGTGAAACATTTGCAGGAAACAATTCATAGCATATGCAGCGTTTAGACATAATTAATCAAAATTCATTTAGTTAATAAACCTGCCACCTTGATTATGTCATTCAAAGCAAGAAATAGCACAGTGCTTATTGCCATTATCCTTTCGTATAACTCTGCTTAGCCTATTGAAATTTCAGTCTGTTTAAAATGCATCTGCAAGTCTGATCAGTGGCTTTCCAAAATTTGACCATATCTCTGCCTACACACAAGATACTTTGCACTGGTTACCTATAGATATATCTCGGTGCATTGATTACAAATTCTCACTCTCATGCGAAATTGTCTGGTGGGAACTGCCCCAGATCCTTGTGTATCTTTGACCCATCTATTCCTGGTCGCAGGGTCCTCTGATTGGCTGCAAACGGTAACCTTGTCATCCCTTGGGCTAGGTCGTCCATTGCCCAGCACAGAAGTTTTGCCATTGTCAAGCCAGTAACGTGGTATTGTCTTTCTTTTAAAATCAGAAGTGAGCTAATCAGTCGTTACTAGTGTTGTTTTAGTTTTGCCTTGAGTTTTAGTTTTAGTTATTATTAGTTTTACATGCTAGGTGTTTTAGTTATTATTAGTTTTAGTTATTTCGCCAAGTTTTAGTTTTAGTTATTATTAGTTTTACATGCTAGGGGTTTTAGTTATTATTAGTTTTAGTTATTTCACCGAATCTGGCAATATTTTTCCCGCATACAGCTTTTGCACCAAAAAGGATTCACTCGATACACTCTGTTTCAAATCGATACTTAAAATAGTCACATACTCCACTGGTTTTAGGTCTACCACCTAAATTTAGTTCGGACATCTTATAAAATTCCAAAGATCGGAAGATTACCGAACGAAGTGCTGATTATAAAACGCGTATATCCAAAACTTTGAATATTCTAAGACGCTAGGTTTTCGTTATGTGTTTTCGTTGTGGTTTTCGTTATGTGTTTTCGTTATTATTAGTTTCGGACTGTTTTAGTTTTTATTTCGTTATCGTTTTTCCTCTAGTTTTAGTTTTAGTTTTAGTTAACTAAAACCTTTTGTTTTCGTTAACGAAGGTTTTCGTTTTAGTTTTCGTTAACGAAAACAACACTAGTCGTTACCTTCCGTGTTCTGCAAGTGCTTTAAGTTCTTTATCGTGGGGCCACCCTGCTTGGTTGGGAGTGCTGCTGAGAGTTTTTTCTTGAAGATGTGCTTGACAAACTTTCACTTATGCTATGTTGATTTATTTCTGTATGTTTGGTAAAAGGAGGCTTATAAAGCGGTGGAAGACATTCATCGTCTGATTGTGCTATCAAAGAAGCAACCACGCCCTTCTCTGATGGCCAATTACTATCAGAAACTGGGTCTTGTCCTTTGCAAGTGTGGCAACTACATGTTCCATGCCACTGCCTGGCACAAGCTTTACCATCTGTACCGTGAACAGCGCAAGAACATCTCGGAACATGAACTTCAGAAGTAAGCCATTCAAGCCAAATTTGTCGTTTTTATTAACTAGTTTTTAGAAATTGGTTATCACAAGCTGTCTAGCTGAATGGAACTGTTGCTGGTGTCAGAAAGACTAGATTTTCTATTAAAGTTAGATGCTTTTCTGTTTTACAACTGTATAGAGTCACTGTTTTTACAACTTGAACACTTACTGTTTCTTAATATGAAAATGATTGTGTATATTTATTCATAAAGAAAATTTATATAGTGCTCCTTCAAGATTACTACTCGGAGTTGCTGCCTATGCTAATCTAAATGATGTTAAAGTTAATGTGATGTTAAAGTATATGTGAGAGTCATGTGTGCAGGGCCTATGTGAGGTACTTAAAACATTCTATATTAAGTTTTTTGATACATACATACTTACATCTATGGCTAAAACGCGAGCCTTTGCCTTCATTGGCCCTGCACTACGGAACCAGCTTCCTCCTATGACACGTTCCTGTTTATTAACTGGTGGGCCAAGTGCCTCTTTTTGTTGTCTGAAGACCTCTTTCTTTACTCTGGGTCTTTCGCACTGGGAGCGCCACTGATTGGTGTGCACTGCGAGAGGCGCTATATAAATTGATAGATACAATACAATACATGCTTGTAGCTGAACTGTTTAGTTTCATTTAGTCCTCATTTGTTACATTTTTTTACGTTAAGCGTGTTGTGTGTATTGTTTAGGCTGGCATCTCGTGTCGTCTGTGCCACGTTGGCTATTCCACTGACAGCTTCTCGCAGTCAGGCGGAGCACATCCTGGAACAGGATGACAGTGTTCGTGATAAACAGAAGCGCCTTGCGACTCTGCTTGGCCTGAGCAATTCACCCACAAGGCTTTCGCTTGTTAAGGATCTTGTAAGGATTTTGTTGCTCTGTTGATTTTGCTTGTGCATATATTATGATAATATGAATTGTGGTACAAACTAGTCAGGAATGGTTTTCCAAACTTTATGCATCCTTTGGAATGATGTAGTGAGAGCATATGAATAGTTTCCACTTTCCAAAAGTTTGCATTATGAAGATGGTATTGGTTTATTTCATATACAATTATACATTAACGTTTTTCATTGATGTGGTATATGTACTGTTTTTTAGGTGAAGTATGGAATAGTTCAGCATGTATACCCTGAGCTGCTGAGTCTGTATCAGTGGCTTGAGCTTGAATTCCAGCCACTTCAGCTGTGTGGCAAAGTGAAGACATTCATGGCCTTCATCGAAGAGAAGGAAGAGCTGAAGCAGTACATCCCTGCACTCGAGGAAATCACCATCATGCGTCTGATTAAGCAGGTATGATCAGTTGTTGATTCTGATCTTTTCTGGCACTTGGACTTGAACAACTGCAGCACTGACCTTTACATGACCTTGGATGAAAGGTCATGTAAATTTTCTGCTTAACCATATATATTATTGATCAGATTAATTTGTGGTAAATTTGTGACACAAACTAAGATTTTCTGGGCCAAGTTTGAAATGCATTAACAGTTTTAAGAATCTGAAATTTTAAGAATTAAAAAACAGTATTGCTGTGTTGCGTGAAAAATCAGATGATATACTCCGATCTTATTTGCAGCGGGTTGTCTGTGTTATTGTAAAGGTCTTTGTTTAAAAAACGTAAGAAGAACAATTTTACAGCAAACTAATAGGCTTTGTGAGCTTGTTGACCGTGGAATTGTGTTGTTAAATGTTACAATTTTCTTCTTTTTTTAAGTAAAGCGGATGTCCAAAATACAGAAATAGTAAATGATTTTTGTCATAAAGGTTTTTAAAGTGTTTTCTGTTTTATAACCCAGGTGTCGCAGATATACCAGACAATTAGCTTTAGTCGCCTGGCTGAAATGGCACCATTTGCAAACAAGTTCCGTCTGGAGAGAGTTATTGTCGACGCTGCTAAGAGCCTGGATGTGCAGGTAGGTCTGATGATTTATTTTCTAAGTATAACATCTGGACTGTATGGGGGTTACATTTGCGACTCGTATTCTCACTTGTCTTCTAGTTACTAAATGATTCTGTCTAGTTGAGCAATTTTAGCCTCCTATAAAGATTCCGGGCAGATGATGTCTTTAGTGGATATTTCTTGTGGACAGAATACACACAGTAACTTTCAAAATGATTCTGTAAAGATTACACGACTTGACAATATGTTACCTGATTGTGATATAGCTGTGGACCTTGCAATAGTCTCTTCCTGATTTTTCTATTACATTCTGTTTGTTTTACTTTACTTGTAACTTAAGAAATTATAAGGAGTTTTCATCAAGTACCTGTTTTAATTTAACGTAATACCTTTTGCCCTATTTGGAGCGCCTCTTGAGTAGTTATCCCGAAGAGATGTTATACAAATGCACTGAATTAATGAATGAACGAGTCTCATTCATTCATTCATTCTAAGAATTTATATAGCACCACTTCAAGAGATCCACTTAAAGGCTGTCTGGTTTATGAGGATTGTTTTGGTTTTATGTGGTTATCTGGAGGAAGCTGCATATTGTTGGACAACCATTGTTAACACAACTATATCTGCTGCAATGGTGTGGATCTAGTACGGTTTGCTTGATGTTTAGGTCCGTATTGATCACCGCACAGGAGCGTTGAATTTTGGAACAGACCTGTGTTTCTCTCATGACCTGACTCCCGAAGGACCACAGATTCAAAGTATGCCAAGTGATAAGTTCCGCAACCAGCTGATGCTCATGGCCCGTGCTCTGGACAAGGCGAACAAAATCATCAGCCCCAAGGAGCTACAGGTAACTTAATCACTGATAATCTACAGGTGCTTATAGGTTATTCTGCTTTTTATGCATTTCTAAACCTAGACATCTGTGCATGGAACATGGGTGTCTGTGTCGCTTTGTGTACATGTACAGTGCTCCATAGAGATTCTGCGGAAGAGCTATAAAAATGTTCTGTTACAGTTACAAATACCAATTTCAGAGTTGGAAATGATCTGATGAATAGCGTATATAGATTTTTGTTATCTAATCAAACATTCTTTAGTGCCATTATCTTACTACACAAGGCAGCAATCATTGGTTGCTTCATTGAAATCAGTCAAGAATTGGTTAAATAAAACCAGCATTTGTAATGCATATAATATATTTCTATATGCTTAGGAAATGAAATTTTTTGATTATCTGCAATTAAACCTCTTTAATCAGTTTGTTTGTGACTTTCACACTCTGTTCAAAGTTGCTTATTTTTTTGTGATGGAAAATTTCAGGCGAGCCGTGATGCTGTGAGGGTTCAGATCCTGCAGACTTATCGTCAGACTGCTAAGAAGGATCACATGCAGATGCTTCGACGTCGCCAGATGATTGAAGACCGAAAGGAAGAACTAGAAAATATGACTTTCCAGAGGGTATACTAACCAGTGATTCATTAATAGTTTTGCAACTAAATGATTCTCATGCACTGATGTGTTTGCTAATAAGAAATAGAAATACAAAACTGATCATGACATATTCTGTTGGCAAGGGAGTAGATGGTTGGTATTGTAATTATTCAATTTATTTATTTTATGTTTGCCTCTATATATTGCATGTGCAAATATGTACCACTTATTGTGTGTTTGGTGGTGGCCTGTCAATTCGGCGCAAGACAATTTGGTGCACGGCAGTTCGGCGCGGTCAATTAGGCACACGACAGTTCGGCGCATGGACAATTTGGTGCAAGACAATTCGGTGCAGCTATTTAGATTGTAAATTATAGACTAAAGTAGAGACTTTACATTCCAAGACTTTTAAATGACTACTAGTTTTCTTTCACAGTACAATTATATTTGTATAAAATACTAGATTCACTGATGATTTTGAGAACTAAACACAATCAATGTCTATTTTTATAGAATACAATTCTATGCGTTTGATAACTACTTATTAAAGCGCTTTTGCATTTACAGCAGTGCATTACTTGTCTGCGATAAAAATATAACTAGAAATGGGAGCGAAGTCATCGGTGAAAAAGCTACAAACTGAAAGTCGAAATAGAATAGAAATAGAAGTGTTAACAAATGGCGCCGAATTGTCTTGCACCAAAATGTCCATGCGCTGAATTGTCTTGCGCCGAATTGACCACGCAGAATTGTCATAGCACCGTGTTTGGTACCTCTCAGTGAAAGTACTTGATATAAACAGCTTAGCTTTGTTGTTTGTGGATGTAAAGGATGCACCCTACTGCTTAAGAGACATACTATGTGATTGCACTGCCAGAGTTGACAGGATTCCTTTGTGTGCTACCTAGTAGCAAACATGAATTGATCTTTTCGAGTTTGATTATGCTAAACCGGAGGGTTTAAAAAACTCAGCTATACCCTGGATGTATATTTGGGGGATGTGGATCTTGGCAGATCGCTGCAGAGTCTTTGCAAAACTTTGCCAGTAAACGGCTAAGAGATAATTACAACGATCTGTTTATTTTTCCAGGAAAAAGAAGAACAGGAGATTGCCGAGGAACAGAAACGCAAGCAAATGGAGGCCGAGTATGCACGCTTGGAGCGTGAGGCGGAGGAGAGGGAGAGGCAGAAGCGCAAGGAAGAGCAAGAGAACATCCAGAGGAAGGTTGCCAAGGAAAGACTGGAGCAACTCAAGAGCACATCAGCTGGTGCTAAGTGCTTCTCTAACATTGATGAAGAAGTATGTGTTCTGGTTTTTGAACTATTATTTAGGTATCAGCTGTGGATTTTTTAAAAATTGAAATGATTTTGTAATTGGGAACTTATAAAGCACCACCTAAAGGCTAACTCATCCAAGGCGCTCCTGACTTTATGTCCTGGAGCTAGTGGGAAATAGTGTGACATCCAGATAAATCTAATAGCTGACGATCACATGTGCAAACAAATAACGTTTTCTTATATAATTTGCCTGTAGTTCAGAAACCTAACCTGAACATCGGTAGCAATTCAAACTTAACGCCCATCTTCAATCTCAATAACACATAAGGAATCTTGAATATCTCTTCCTGACACAGATTAAGAAACACATTACTTCATCTACTATCTTGTCTCTGGCGAATCAGCTTTCCATTGAAACTGCTCTTGCCTTTATGTTTGCGACATCTTCTGATCTACTGATACTTTTCTGAACTGTTTTATTACCTGGCAACTGACTAACTGCACCTCAGATTCACAGTTCTGTGTGATGTGCAGGCTAAAAGTTTTTACAATAAAAACATTGTTATAATTATTTGACCTGTGTACTGTCCTTGAATTATGCATGCTTTGAAACCGGTACTGAAGAATGACCTTTCTGTTCATGGTTGTCTGAAATTATTATTTTCTGAGCTATGAATCTGAGCTTAATTGTTCCTTTGTGAACAACGTAGGCTGTCTCTCTGTCTCTTACGGACTGATCTTCTGGATGTTGACCTGATTACGGCTTGGTTTTGGTGTGCCATCGGCTGATGCCTTGTGCATTAGACACCGGCACAATAGAAAAATTACAATTTGTGGGTCTTCTTCTAATGTAAATTCTGTGGCTTTATACTGTATGATCACAGTTTTTCAAAATGAGAAGCTATTTTCATGTGTATTACTGCTGTGACAGTGATATTGGAAGCAATGAGCATCAGCAGCAATCAAATTGTCGGTGATGAAGTTGGATTTAAATAAAAATTTCAACCTTGAGGTATATAGATGTTGTTATTGTGTGAATAGACATTGGCTACAATGGATGCTGATGATATCTTGGCAAAACAAGTGGAGCATTTCGAGAAAGAGAAGAGGGAGAAAGAAGAGAAGCTGAAGGCACAAGAAAAGAAGGTAAGATATCTATGATTTCTGTAGTTATTTTTAGAATCGGTTTTAAGATTAACTGCCCATGATCACTTAGTATGATAAGATCCAAACAGTTTCTTCCATGCCCTAGTGCTGGGTATCTCTAGCTAATATGGTCCTGCCTGACCTTGGCTGAATATCCTTTTGTGAGGTATCTGAAGCCAGATTTGTATTTCTTTGAAGTTCGTCTGAAATTGATTAAGTTTAGTCTGTTACCAAAGGGATGATCAGAATTTCATCAAGAGAGTGCCTTTTGAATTGGATTAGGAGTGACCATTGTGCATTAACATTGTGGTCATAGAGTAGTTTGACAGAACTTGTGTCACTTTGTGGTGCTGTAGAGGTTAGATCAAGTTGAACAACAGAACTTTTAATCTAGTTTAATCTGTTAATAACTATAATGTGGACAAGAACTTCTGGCCTTCAAATAATAATGCATGCCATTGATATAAAATTTAGTGTTGTAGAGTAATGCTGTGTACAATTGAACTATGTTTGCTGTGTTCGTCTTCAGATTGACTACTTTGAAAGAGCCAGGCATATACAGGAGATTCCTTTGATTGAAGCTCTCTATGAGTCGGAGAAAGTTGAGTTGAAGAAGTTCTGGGATGAGACAGAGGCAGAGAAGGTAAGCTTAATTGATATATCGTTCAGCGTAGAGCGTCTCGTCTCGACTTGCCTACGGACGACACCTTTTACAAACCTCTCAAATATGCTGGTCAAAAATCAGACTCAATCTTTGTCTGAATGCATGGTGTTGCTTCTGAGTTCCACTACTCATTTGGCAACTTACATCTAGTGATTGTATGTTGTTAATTTGGTGTTGATATGCAGGTTAAGAAACGTTTGCTTATGTAACTGAAAGATAAAATATTAAAATTAGCCTATCAAGATTCCAATTGTCTAGTTTCTGGTTTCGTTACGGAGTTGCAATCTGACTTATGCATTTTGTTGTTTAGATAGAAGAGATGCAGAAGGAACGTGACATTGCTATTGCTCAAAGAGACAGATTGGATAAAATTCGTCCGGACGGAAACGAATTTCTGGCCAAACTAAAGAATGAACGTTTGAGCATCTACAAAGTAAGCAGCTGATTCATTAACCCTTTAACGACGAGCTGCCTATGGTTTCCCATACATTTTAGTACACGCTCGTCGTTAAAGGGTTAAGAGATTTTTGCATGTTTCGTGTTAGGAACTGTAGTTTGACTTACTTCTTACACTCCTTTCAGTCATTATTCTGTTCTTTCCAATCTGTGACTGATTCTACTAAGTCCCGTAAGTTATTATTCAGGAATTATTTCTAGTTTGCAAGATTTCATCTCGGAGTAGGTAATTGTTTATGTGGCTATTTTGATTGCAAATTTTGCTGTGTAAAGTAGAACTCTTTTGAGGTCCTTCAGGAACCTTGACTGCTATCTATGTCCACAAGACATTTACTTTATCACATATTAAAAAAACTGCATGTGGAGCAGAAGGAACAACAGTAGGCGTTGTGAGCCAAGCTTTTATGATGCATGTCTTGGCTCCCGAACTAACTGCAGACAATGACAGTGAAGCATAAATCAATTTCAAACGTATAAAACATTTTGTTTTGGTCTCAGACTCTCAGTACTCACTCACTCTATTAGGTTGTTGCTTTGCCTTATTCTGGTTGTCTCAGAACTTGGAACTGTTGTTGACAAAAGACCTTTACAAAGTTTCTTAATGCACTGCTTCAGTCTGTCCGCTCTGCATTGATTGCTTATATCAGTCTAGACTTTGTGGATCTAATGTTTTTTAATAGCTGCTGTGTGGCAGTGTTATTTTAGTTCAGAAAATCATTTTTATTCTAGTTTTTATTTAGTTCGGTATCAATCATTTCAGTTTAGTTCTAGTTTTAGTTTTATTTATGATAATCATTTTAGTTTTAGTTTAGTTACTATTCATCAAATCTTTTTCGTTCTAGTTCGTTCACGAAATTAGGCCTAACACTGCTGGCCTTCAGCATTGTTGGACAGGAAGTGTGGTGAACAAGAGGCAGCTAGAAGGGAGGGGGTTAATTAAAGAGGAACTGAGCCATAAAATGATTAAGTCCGAATAGCCACCTTCCCCCAGTGGTGTCTGCCAATGGGGGTTGGGAGAAAGATCTCCCACGGCTGCCAGGAAATGGGGCGGGGGGAGTTTACACACGCTTTGAATATAAACTGGGGGTTGTTGATTTCCGATAATATAATGGCCTGCAATATAATTCTGTGACTAGATCTGGGTCTCATATATAAGTCGGCCAGAGTGGGGGGTTTGTTCTCCAATTCCCGGTGGAAGGTTTAGACGCCACTGCCTGGACTGCCCTTCCCCTCTGGCTTCTTTATGGCATAGAGCCAAGTGGGGTAGGGTGACAGTAGTTTAAACATGGGCGCCGTTTAACAGCGTCGCCGCCGAAATTTCTACCACAATAGATTCCTGTATTTTGTATAGTTTTAGTTCAAGATTTCAATATTGTTCTCGTTTTTATTTAGTTCCACGTCAATTCTTTCTCGTTTTTATTTAGTTTCAGTTCACAATTACTTTCTAGTTCTCGTTTTCGTTTTCGTGAACGATTGTCTAATCTTTTTCGTTCTCGTTTTCGTTTCGTTCACGAAATTAACACTGCTGTGTGGTTCTTTTGAATGGAAATTAACTGAATTTGTGTATATGGTATTTAGACACCATTAACTGATGCCTTGAGCAATGTTATCGATTTCTGTGATCATACAATATGGTTCTAAAAAATTGTTTAACAGGCGAAGCTGGTCGACTTCGAGAAGAGATTGACTGAGGAACGAAAGAAACGCATGGTCGATCGCAAGGAGAAACGCAAGGAAGAGAGAAGGACAAAGTGGTATAATGCGAAATTGGAAGCTGAACAGAGAAGAAAAGATGAAGAACTTAAGAGACGTAAGTGACCGTCCTGGATGTAGAAACCAATATTTTACCATACGAGACCCATCCGCACAAAACCAGTTATAAGTCAGTTTCAAGAAAACAAGGAAAAACTTGATCAGAGTCAATTATTTCAATTGTTAGATTATTACAGATTATAATTTATAAAATAATGAAAGTTTGAGAAAAAGTGTAACATTGAAGGGTGTTTTTTGGACGCGGTGGTGTAGCGGTATGTTCTGTGCCTTGTAACCGGAGGTTCAAAACTACCTCAAGCCACCGTGTAGCGACCCTCGGCAAGTTGCTTACCCACAATTGTCTGTATGGAAGGCAACGGGAAACCACCTCCCTCATTTCATACCCAGGTGCCATAAAAGTCAATGGAGTTGCCTTTGGGCTGAGAAGTCGTCATCATACAGGTTATGATTTCAAATTTTGTACCTTGGATGCATTTTTTGTTGGATAATGGTTTCCATACATGCAAGTAGTTTTTTTATGCACATATGGATTATTAAAATCTAGATTGAATTCTAAAAAATATTATAATGATTCATTATCTACCAAAATATCTTCGAATTATTTCCAATTTAAATTTTTTTTAAATTGCACCTATGGCTTATTATGAACGCAGAGATAAAATAGGGTTCCTACTTTCTGGCCTTGTTACTCTCTCCTTTTAACTTGCTCGTCCACTCTCTTTATCTACCTTTGCTAATCAAGAGAAATTGCTTATTATCTGCACCCTCAGTTAGGTATATAATGTTGGATTTTGCATTACACCATTTGTGATGCCAGGGGTCAAAACCCGTCACATGTCGGTTTCTGACCTTTTTATTTAGCCATATTCTACAATTAATCTGCTTCAAAATACTTTTTACAGAATGAAAATACCTTTTTTTCTAACTGAAGTTATGTGCATTTGATTCTTTCGTTGGTATGGAGTGAAAAAATCGAATAAAAAGTTTCGGAATATTCATGTAATTAAAGTCCTCCGCAACCATTACTTGATTATTCTGCAATTGTGCTGTGCAATAAAGGGCTCTATTCTGTGTCGAATAAAACAAACGGCATCAAAATCGGATTACTACTTTGCAAGTTATGGGAAATTCACAGGCAACTGCTGCATTGAAGAATATTCTACATTGTTGATCCCTCTCGCCTATTTCAGCTTCTAGCTCAGTATCTAGGAAGTGACGAGTTTTAACCCCTGGCGTCACATTTATGCTCCTTTTGTAACCATCAAAGAACTTTTTCTGTTTAAAAAAAAATGCAATTACAGGATTTGTAATGTTCTTTTGTTGGACCAATAAATATATTGATTGATTATAATTATTAATGAATGTGAAACTATAATTATTGTCTGTAAAATTTTTTATTTGACGAGGTTTACACCTCTGTCATTGTGAATCTCAGGGAATGCAGGCAGATTGGACTGTTAACAATGACAAGCATTATCACAGTATGCTTAATCAAATCAAGAATAATCATGATTAAGGATTCAGGTTTCCTAGTTTTACTAATTAATTGTTTTAAATATATTTCCTTATTTGGGATAAGTTTTGACAGGATACAGCAGTTCAGATGTTATTATATGCATGATAATTAAAGCCGATCATGTTACTGGTGTATTAGTTTTATTGCTAATCCATGTACTCTTTGTACCCATGCATATTAACTAATTTTTTTATATCTGTTCTGAATGTTGTTGCAGAGAAAGAGGAGGAAGAGAGAATCGCAAGAGAGAAGCGGGAGCAGGAGGAGGCTGAATACAGGGAGAAGATGAGGAAGCTGGAAGAGATCGAAGAGAAGAAGCGCCAGAGAGAACGTGAGATTGAAGAAAAGAGACAGAGAGAGAAAGAAGAATCTCTAAAGTCAAAAGACAGAATTCGGTCAGTATGATTGAGTCATCATCATCTTCTCAGTCATGTAGCACAAGTACTTGATGAACTAGTTTTCAGAAGTCATTCGTATCGATAGCAAAAGTTGAGAGCAACAGTAGTGCTAAACAGACATTTTTCCAGTGACTGTTTATAAAAGTGTAAGTGACTTATGTATAAGCTCAAGCATGTGTCTGGAAAGTTTCAAAAACACTGTTTGAAGGCACAGATTTCATTCCAGAGATATAATATTTGGTGGAGTTCTCTGGTTTCCGGTGGTTGTTCATATCGTTTTTCTATTATGCCTTTCAAGTGCTGTAAATGTTAAAACTTCTGTCTTTTTACAGAGATGACGACGCAGATGGTCCAAGGCGAGGAGGTGAGGAATCTTGGAGAAAAGAACCTGCCCGAGATCGAGATGGCCCCGCGAGGGAGAAAGATGGCAAGGATGGGCCCTCGTGGGGGCAGCCGAAAGAGGGTGGCTGGCGCACACGTGAAAAGGCCAAGGATGACAGCTGGAAGAAGACTACAAGGTATGTTGAGCCTGGTAAAATCTTTCTTAGTAAACTGTTAATGGGACATGTCATGTCATCTTTGGACATGTCATGCGATCAGATGGATTGGAATAGGAAATGATGTTAGCATATGGTAAGGGAAGGAGAAAACAAGGACGACCAAGGAAAAAGTGGATAGACGAGATACATGAAACAACTGGAATGAATTTGGCAGAACTGAGAGATGCGATGGCGGACAGAAGGAAATGGAGAGGCTTGATCAGGACAGTCGCTAGAGTTCAAGGAACTGACAGCACAAGGTGACAAGGTGAGACTGTTAATAGTGGTTGGAGGAAGTTTTTTATATAATTGAACAGTTCTTATTTATGGCTACTTGCTGTTACATTTTGTAAATAAACCTATAGCAATCTATTCCATTTGGCATTGTCTCAGCTGGACACAATTGTTTTTACTTTATTTTAAAATTATTATTACCTTTTCACTTTATTTTAAAGTGTTATATGTTTTCATTATATTGTAAAATTGTTATTACTACCCAAGAACCTTGTTGTAATCAGGGTCCGATTTGTCAAAAAAGAAGCAGGGGGGTCGGGAACAGTGGCTGATCCAGGATTGCTTATGTGAGGGCAAGGGTTGTTTTTGAGGGTGCCACGTTCCATGGTAAAAATTGTAATTAACTTTAAATGATAGTATATATATATGCGTATGTATATATGCGAGATATATATATATATATATATATATATATATATATATATATATATACACATATATATATATATATATATGAAATAATGGCATCATGCGCAATAGTTAGTGTAGTAAACCATTAGTATAGGCTAATTATGAGAATATGGATTTTATATAGGCTTGCTGGCAGGTATGGCTGTCAAGTTGTCAACCAAAGTTACAATAGAAACCCAGAAACGTTTCTTGTATGAAAAATAATTAGGCCTATAGGCCTATATGTTAGTAGTGATAAATTTTAAAACTTTCACATAAGAAGCTGCACAAATGTTATGGATCTGCCATCCAACCTTGAGCAGGTGCCAGGTCCACAGGGCCGGGTTCACAGGGCCCTGTGGACCTTTGGTGCCGCGAAACTCAGGTTGGGAAACACTGGATTAGGGAGTTTATCACTTGTCTGAGACAGTTCCAATGCAAGTGATTTGATCAGTGGCGTGGCTAGGTATTTTGGCGCCCGTGGCGAATAACGACAAGCGCTCCCAATAGAAATTTCGAATTTTTGCAAAACACAGTTAGTCAAACGCTATATTGAACATTATTCGATTATATGAATATGTGGCTCTTACCAGACTCCAAACTTTCTATCCTTGATATATCTGCAAAGTCTTTGAGAATTTCAGCAAAAATTAATTGAAGCGCTATAGACTACTTCACTCTGGCTGATGAAACTGCTGCGGCATGATTGGATTCAATGTCTTGTTCATCTTAAATAGCTGAGCAATCAGTGCCCTATAAAATAACTCCATAGAACTTGCTGCAGCTGCTGCTCGTTTCTCCGACAATTTCTTAAACCTAGCTTCGTTCAGTCTATGTCGCTTAATTTTCGATAAAGGCAAGCGATGCACAGACAGTTTTATAAACAACAAATACACATAAAACTGGAATTTCGAAAAGACAACGTCTAGATTGATATTCCACGACTTATGACTCAGCGGTCTCAGCACCACTGTCCGTGGCTTAAGGGGAAAGGGGAAAGGTCAGCAGGGAGGCTTGAAGCATGGACCCGGCTGTTATACCCGGCCTGTGGCATGATTGGAGTCCTCGCCTGAAGCATATACTTCATGGAAACCTGATCCATTGGGCCTGAAAACTGTAACGGGTGTTGAAATCTTGCTGAATGATAACTTTCTTCTTCCTTAGGCCCCTTATCCAAAAGCAGATGGTGCTTTGATGTGACACACATATATCAAACTGCAAGACAGAGAGACAGATTGGTATAGATATAGAAGAAACATTACTAGCGTACTAAAGACAAAAGTGACCATTATATATATGTGTGTGTGTGTGTGTGTGTGTGTGCGTGTGCGTGTGCGTGTGTGTGTATATATAACTGCATATATAATATATATTATATATATACGTATATATGTATATTATATCTGTGCGTGGGCTTTCAGAGAGAGTAGGAGAGAGGGAGGTAGAAGCTGGGTTAGGCCGATTGGTCATAATGGAGTCGTTTGGTGTAGGACTGTGGGTAATGAATTTGAGGGGTCAAGCCGACCCCCCCGGGGGTCGGCCGACCCCCGGGGGTCGGACAAAGACTAGAAGCAAGGGGGTCGATAAGAAGAAGCAAGGGGGTCCAACCCCCGACCCCCCGGCAAATCGGACCCTGGTTGTAATGCTGAGTTTGGGTGCATGTCAATACTGTGTAGTTATAAGGTTGTGTTTCAACAAGGTCACTTTGTGACGCTGTCTGTGTTCTCGACGAGTATATATCAGGATTTGTTATAATGAAGGACATTGCACCTCTTAGTAATTTTCCTAGAAGAAATGTTTTACAAATTGTGGTTATAGTTGTAAAGAGGAGCTGGTGTTTTTGTTGGTTCACAGTATTACTTGTATTATTTTGTATCAGTCAACATGGAAACAGTGAGTGCTGACGTGATTTTATTGTTTTATTTCTTATTGCCTTTAGGGATGAGGAGGGCACTTGGAGAAGAGGTGGTGATGATGAGGAGAGAAGAGGCCCAGCAAGAGATGATGAGAGAAGGGGCCCTGCTAGGGATGAAGATGGCCCAAAATGGAGGGACAGGCCACGTGAGGACTTTCGCCGAGATGATGACCGCCCTCCACGCAGGGATGATGACCGTCCGCCACGCAGAGATGATGACCGCCCACCACGCAGGGATGATGACCGCCCGCCACGCAGGGATGATGACCGCCCACCACGTAGGGAGGATGACCAGAAGGATGAGAAGCCTCGCTGGGGACCTCCGCCTCGTGGCGACAAGGAACCAGAAAGAAGGCGTCGTGAAGACAGTCCACCACGTAAAGATGAATTAGAAGGGCCATGGCGCCGTGGAGGACCAGCCAGGGACGACCGTGATGGAAGAGACGATCGTGGTGGGAGAGATGATCGTGGTGGAAGAGATGAACGTGGTCAGGATTCATGGCGCAAAGGACCTTCAACAACAACTGAAGATAGGTCTTGGAGAGACGGCAAAGACAAGCGACGTGAGTTTGATTCTGGCAGAGATTTAGATCAGGACCGGGATCGTGGTGGCCGCACAGGACCGCCGCGTGATTTCCGTGACCGCGATAGCCGGGGCCCTCCTCGTCCAATTGAGAGTGAACGGGACTGGAGGAGAGATGATCGAGCACCAGCACGTGATGATCGACCACCAGCTCGTGATGATCGACCACCAGCACGTGATGATCGAGCACCAGCACGTGATGATCGAGCACCAGCAAGAGATGCCAGAGATGAACGCGGACCACCAAGAGATGACTGGAGAAGCAAAGGTAATTGTAAAAACCTTAAAGTTGCAAAGTTCTGGATATCATGTGCTAAGCCTAGTTTTATACTTTAAGGTCAGTACAGCTGCTTTTCAGTAATGTGAGCTTGTCAAAAATTGTAATTGTAGGTCTGTGTTTGTCGGGCCAAGCACAAATGGTGTACAGAGAGTGAACCAGACTGTTTGACTTTGCTGCCCACAATACACTAGAGTGGTTGCATGTGACTGTATATGACTATGCTTGAATGAGTTATGTGGAGTTCTTTTTGTTTTAGATTCTCGGGGTCCCCCAAGTCGACCGCGAGATACAGAGGATAATGAAGACAAAGGTAGACATATACCCATAATAGCAATTAAGAAGCATCATTGAAAATATCTACATTTCTGTTGTATTGATTGTTTAAATTGCTGATTTGTTTGTCTTCATATTAAAATAAATGTGTATGTACTTCAAAACACTTGACATGAAAACGTTCCCCATAAAATTGTGGATGCTTAGTCCGTTCCAACATCGGTAGTTTAAAATGGAAATTAGTTTCTGTGTCATGAAAGTGATCATACAACAGTGTCACTTCACACACAAAAACTTGTCAGTGCAGAAGAAAATGCAATACAAAGCCTGGATAGCATCAAATTTTGAATTATTTTCAACTTAGTCATTATGAATGTTGTTTTGTTTCACATTCTGACCTAAGCTTTTTGTGTCTGTGGCAGTGAAAAGGTTCAATGCATACAGCAATATGATATTTTTGTCCAACGTCATTTATAACCTTACCAGTTCTCAACTTCAATAATGACTGTCACATTTGTAAAAAGCTACTTTATATATAAGAATATAAGCAAAAATCCTTTTTATATAAAAAAGGTATATACCAGTAGTATGTAGCATTATAAATATGCAGGATTTGGGAAATTTGCCACCTACTGAGGCAAATGTCAATGAAATCTGGACTACTTTAGTGACTGAGTGACACAATTAGTATTAAAGGCTCTGTCATGATGAGTTAGGCAAAATATGGCCAAGCAGTTGATGTCTTGTTGTCACTGCTATGACCGGAGTTAGATGTAGCTTTATTGCATGCAGACTGTAAAACCACTGTGGTCGTCAAATAGTAATACATATACATTCTTAAATCCAGCACGGCGTATATGCTTCTTGATATGGTTTGCTTGGCTAGCTGACAAGACGACGTGTAAACGTGAAATTCAGTTAGCATGAAGTGTTCATACTAGTCTCCTGTATTTCATATGAAATGATTTGCACTGTCACTTTTTGCTTATAATTTTTGGCTTGTATAATTTCAGGTCGCCCAACTCGTGGACCTGCAGATGATGATGGTTGGCAGACAGTCCGACACTAAGAAGACGGACATGAGCGACTATCTTGAAAACAATTGACGTTAAATGTTCTCTACTGGATTCACTCTTTGTGAGGTGAAAAATAATAGAACATGCGTTTAGTCTGTTTTAACATTTCTCTGATTTTAATGAAAATGTCTGTGTAGCTTTCTTTTTGTCTGCTTGCATACCGGTACATGTGGTTTTTTGCCATCATGCAAAACATTTATCAATATATTTGGAAAAGTATTTTTCAGTCAGGTTGCTACCTTAAATGCTATAACATTATAACAAAAGCTGTGTTTCTGTTGGGTACTATAATGCTTAGCTTAGCTTTACAAGCATTGTAAGATAATGGTGCGGGATCTACTGTGTCCAAACCACATAGCAGCTAGTCTTTGAAGTGTCAGTACAACAGCATATGGTTGATTTCATAACATGCAAGGCATCACTTTGCTTTGCACCATGCTGTGTCACAGAAGTATTATTAAATAAGAGGAAGAAAATACCGTCAACTATGGCACTAATAGATACCTAGCAGTGCTGTTGCAGTAGCAGGCAAGTGCTGCTATGAAGCAGTGCTATTTGTTGCCAGATGCTATAATGTGGATGAAGTTGGCTTTCCAATACACCAATGAAATGCTTTTCTGTTACAAGTATTGTGCATTGTTATCACCTGGTGCTTATTAACTGAAAGGATAATTAATTAGAGGATTGGCATAGCAGACAAAATTCTCTATATATGTGTGTATATATGTGCGTCTAGGGTGTCTGTATGGCCTAAGCTTGGTTCAATGTTGTAGTATTACCCATGATGGGGATGACTAAACTGGCTTATTAATTTACTAATTAGAATCAATAATTACTGTTGTCTGTCATTATGCCTGTTACATTGTTTTAAAGTATTACACCCATAAGTCAAATCATGTAGGGTGACAAAACATATAACACCAAGAAAATGCAATTAAAGTTTAACTTTACCAAGGTGAAGGAAATATTATTGAAATCATTTTCCAAACAACTTCATTTACTATGGTTCAGTGAGAATTTGCTTAGCTTTGGAGCTAATATCTGTAGGGCATTTGTTATAAGCATATGTCATCAACGAAGGGTCATTTAGAGGTTCTATTAAATGTGCGATTGCACTGAATACTGATTGTTTACGTAAGATTCTGAAGCACAACACGTGCTCCCAAATACTCTATACACTGAAACAGTTGAAGGAATCATGAAAGGGAATGTCCTCCTCTTCATTTAAAAGCTTCACTTTAAAGTGTCACTTGACATCTTCACAGGAAATGTTGCATACTATAGGTGTGGAGTGGGACACTTTACTACAAAAATTTATTCACCTCCTAAATATTAAATTCTCATGATATACAAGAGGCAGCCATGAGTATGAAGTATTCACAACTTAATTTTCTTAGCCTTGGCACGAGGATAGCTTTTGCTGATACACGCCCTTGTTGCCTAATGTTTCTACAGACAGGTCCCTATAATAATAGTAGAAAGTATTAAACTGCTGGAACATTAAACACACAGTGTGATGCTCAAAAAATCAAGAACTAGTATTAGAAACAGCAGTTACTACCATTAATAATTAAAATTTGTAATGCGTGCGTTCACACGCAAGTCTGAATCTGAGACGTCCGTCGGCCCCAAGTGCTAATGCAGTTACATATCCAGAATTTGAAAGCCAGTGTGAAAGTTTCTTGAAGGAAGGACCAGAATTCAGGCTTCAATTGGTACAGTGTGGTTGTTCTATTACTTGGGCACAGCATGGAATGCTCAAGAGCCCACAACAGTTGTTCGTTGTGGCTCAGGCAAAATACCTGTGTGTAGAGATTGCATGCTGCACGGAAGAAGTATGGATAGATCACTGGTTGAAGGTAGTGTTCATTTGGGATTTTATAGGTTAGACAGGCCAGTTAAATCATATCCCAAATTCTACAGAAAGCCAATGCAGCTGACAGATTAGGGCTAACGAATTTCTATTGAGCAGGTGCTTGCAGCACCAAGTGAGCCATAGCAGTTTAGATGCCTGGAATCCTGTACATTTCAATATTCAACATACCTACAAAAACTTCCATGTAGTTGGCATAACAAAGGCAAGAGCAGACAAGATCACTCGTTTTGGTGTTTGATATGTTTCTGTTCAAATCTTGAGCTTTAGTCATATTATTCAATTGTTTATTTTTGGTGGAACTGAAACAGAATTTATGCAAACAAACAGAGCTGCAAACTTGAATGCAATGTTCAACATATTGGCTGCAACAAAGTCAAACTTGAGAAACAACAGCAACTTGCACAAATATATATCACTGTCATATAAATCTGAAACCAGGGTTGGCAAGTTGCTGCCATCGCCGGTTATAACCGGTTATTGCCATGGCTATAACCGTCCTGGCAACAACCTCTTGGCAATAATGGCAACAACCTCTTGGCAAAAATGGCAAAAACCTTTTGGCAAAAATAGAAACTATTAATTATTGTGGTAATAAAATATGGAATCTTCAGTTAGCTTAATTTTTTTTACTTCTTCTGGCTTGCTACTTTACAGAGTTGATTGATTCAAATATATCATGCTTTAAATCAATCAAGTTTTTTGAAATAAAAATCACCTGATTTAAATACCCATATAATTTCTTCATAATAAAAGACATTTACTAGTTTTACATATTAAGTACAGTCAATATCGAATTGTGTAATTATGAATTAGAAATTTTGCCAAACCATTGACTCCTATACTCTACTAATAAATTTTATACTACCAGTATATAGAAAAGGCAATGATCCAGGACCTGTTGACCTGAATATTACTACTGCAGTGCAAATGTCAGTTTATTTTGGAGTAGTTGAACTGTAGGTCAGAATTTTTTTATCTTAATCTCATATAGTTGACTTTAACTAAATTTATACAAAGGGGTAATATAGATTTACTACAGTAGTTTTAATTTCCCACAAGAAACATTTATTATAACTATGCAGTCTGTGCAGTGCAATATGATTTTCATTTGCCTTGCCC
The DNA here is from genome assembly GCA_020284085.1 of Aporrectodea caliginosa. NCBI lineage: Eukaryota > Metazoa > Annelida > Clitellata > Crassiclitellata > Lumbricidae > Aporrectodea > Aporrectodea caliginosa. Next base: position 26,395 of record JACEVL010000196.1, read on the forward strand.
TTACTTTGGAGAAAATGGGCAACAACTGGCAATAACCGGCCGGCAACAACTGGCAATAACCGGCAATAACCGGTTATTGCCACTGTCCCGGCAACAATAGGTTGTTGCCGGCATTAACCCAACCCTGTCTGAAACTACATTTTCATCTGCCTGCAAAACAGGTGAAAATAACGCAAAACAGTACAATTTGTTTGACTGACCTTTTATGTTTTAAAAACCTACTTCTGTACAGGGTACTATGGATGAAAATAAAACACCCATAACAATCCTTATGTAAATTGATTTACCACAAATGCTGTGTAGTGTTGACTTAGTGAGCATTTGTTCATGAGTAAAGTAGGCTAGAGCTACCGAAATGCTGTTGTGCAGGTTTCAAAATTGCTGAGGTAACCGTCTATAATTCAAAAAACCAGAATACATATCACAAACAGAACAAATACTACTACTAGGATTAGTAGTGACGTTAAGAACATTCTTATTTCATGCAAACATGGCAAGATGTCAGATGGTTTTAAGTTCCAGCCGTCCCCTGGAGTCGGACTTTGTTGTTATTCAATCACTTTGATGGCTGTTCCTGAGGGGAAGATGCCTGGCCTCTTGGACAAGTGCACCTCTGATCTTCTGGTACATCTTTCATAACTTGGTCGACATGTTTCCCGCAACCTATATAATCGGCAATCAAAAACTGCTTTATTTTGCAATACAAAAGACTAATGGTTTCTTATACAAGGTGTCCATGACATCAAGCATTCATCCTAATCTAGGAACTTCTAAGGCACCATTTACTGAAATAACAAAGGAATCACAGTTTCCATGCCTCAGATTCACATTTGTGTCTGGCTACAAACCTTATAATATTAATAACAGGCTACACTAATAATAATAATTGGCTACACACGAGCAAGTAATGTACATGTAATCAGTTGCTACATGTATGATAACAATTACACAGCTGCACGCAATAACAACATTACTAAAGGCTTGTAGCCTTGTAATGTAGCATAGCCATCTAAAGCGCCAAAACGTGAAACTGGCATAGGTATACTGAATATCTCATACTGAATATAATTATGCACAATGCATAGATAATAAAAAAATATAACATTTGAACAAAATTTTGCCAAGAAAGGATGGTGGGCAATGCATGTTTAGATTCCGAAGTTGTGATGCTTAACATACGCATAAACTCTCTCCAGAGCTAGATTTTGGTCACTTAGGTAAGAGGTCTCCAACGCCGGTCATACGAAAACCCTCTAGTAGGGGGCTATAATCGAATTTACCAACAGCATCCTGTGAAAACTTGAGGCTGATAGGACTTGCAACACAACTAAAAGCTATAGGCCTATGAAACATCAAGAACCATGACAAACTGACGAGTCAAGTTCTCCGTTCAAGTGAAATAATTATAGTCCATGTAGTCGTAATCGTAATCTCCAAACTTCTAAAGCGCCACTGGAAAGCCAAGCGCAGGGCACCAGCTTATTCACGAGCGCTGCGTCTAGTCAGAAGGGTTGTCCAAAAGAGTAGTCCGAGGAGGTCCGAGTCCGGTTTCCAGAGGATCAGAGGGGTCAGAGTAGCGAATACGAGGAGACAGACTTATTTATTAAATATGAAACTGGAGAATAACATATGTAGAAGTTGTTTTACCCTGCCACGTCGTCTTTTTGCACTTATCGCACACAACCTTGAAACACATGGCGATCGTTTGTAAGTCGTTTGGTTCACTTCCAAGCAATCAATAAAATATGTCCTTGTTCACTCTTCACTCTATAATTATTATTATATCTATGGTTCAGTAGTAAGAAATTCTGAAACTCTCGGCCAACATCAACGAGCCCAATCGTAGCCCAATCCTACCGTTGTTATTTGCAGCAAGGACTATCACTATCAAGACTCGTTACTTTTTAAAATTAAATGTCGGCTGACGTATTACAGCGCCACGGACGGACGTGTTATACATTTCGTACGCAAGTGGTCTTAGACTACGTGTTGTTTATCGCACAAGTATGTAAGTAAGTAAGTATATTCTTTATTAACCAATAATTGCTAATCGCACTTTGGTGTATAGACTTCTTATAAACGCAGTTAAAAAGTATAAAGTATCCTGACAATAAACGTTTTTCGCATTAAGTAAGTTAGTGACAATATCCCTTAATAAACCATAAGCACCTTGGTGCAAAATCATTATAGTCCCGCATATAGGCTATCTAAGAAGTCAGCCAATGTTGATCAGACCTTATAATCCTAGTGATGAAATTTTTACGCATCAAATTGTCTGCGGGAGGAATGATACGGTCATGAACCCGGGGCGGAGGGAATACTTAGAAGTTCTAATTGGGGGAAGCAATTCATGTAAAACATGCCCATTAGGCCTAATGCTTTGCATTTTAAGAGAAACTATTATAGGGCCTACAGATGCCGCTCTGTTCAGAGCAGTTCAGGGCATCAGAGCAGTTTTACGTTTTCTAGCTGGTTGGGAAGCCGGGGCCGCGTGAACCAATTGCAATTTTTTGGACACGTCTTCACTCTGGACAACATTTCGTATCACTCCGACCGTCAATTTACCTGCCGGTATGATTAGAGTTAGCTTCATGATAAGACTTTCAGAGGCTAGTTTGGAGACGTCGTGATAGTTTATGAAATGACCTTTATTTGATTTGAGATTAATATTGTGCGATAATTTACACAAATTTCGAAAAGGCAGAATGCTTCAATCACAAAATTATCTCAAAGAAGCTTGTGACAACTTTGCGAACGGTTTTAAACTTTTAATAATCGTCTAGAGCAGAGACACCAGTAAGAGAACAGTCCAAGTATGTTTATTTCTAGGGTACAATGACGATGCAGAAACAGATAGGCCTATAGCTTTATTCCTTAGCAACGCGTCTGTTGATACGACATCAAGGGCAGCCACCTGAGCCATAATATTGACAACTGCCTAAATGAGCAGGCACACGATGTTTCCGTGCAATAGACCCTATAGCACACACACACACACACACACACACACACACACACACACACACACACACACACACACACACACACACACACACACACACACACACACACACACACAATAAACTGCCTTAACTCAGATATAAAATTATATAGGACGAATACATTGTATTGCAGGCTGTCTGTTCTGTTAGTAGTTAAGATTTAAATTGCATAACATGTAAATGTACAGCGCAGTGCGTTTGTCAGGCGCTTATTAAAGAAAAGATATTATTATTATTATTATTATTATTATTATTATTATTATTATTATTATTATAATTATTATTATTATTATTATCATTATCATTATCATTATCATTATCATTATCATTATCATTATTATTATTATGATTATGATTATTATTATTATTATTATTATTATTATTATTATTATTATTATTATTATTATTATTATTATTATTATTATTATTATTATTATTATTATTACATAGGTTTGAAGACAGTTCGAAGATTTACATTGCATTACATTACACCGTGTCACTCGGTGCGGTATTGACGTATTCTTGCAGCTCTCGGTGTTTGTCATTACTTTCATATTCGTTGTTGCCAGAATATCATCATGATCGTCATCATTGTCAAGAAATCATCATCGTCATCTTCGTCAATATCAGAATAGCATCATCGCTATTATTCGTAATCATTGCAACGATTTTTGTCGCCAGCGCCACCATCATTATAGACATTGGCTGCATAAATTAATTAATTATCAGTTATTGGTCAATTATCAAAATAATTGATCAGTTTGGAAAGTGACGAGTTTCAACCACATTAGGCATCACCATCATCATCATCGTGGTGTATTTCGCCATTTTGACATCATCATCATCACCGCCACCAACTAGAAATTTCTATGCATAATTAAGTTCTGGTTTGTTTAGGTAATTTAATGACTTTCAGACTTAGGTAGAATTGAAAGTTTCAGTAGAAATCGTGGTTTCAATGGCTGGATCGAGTCTCAATCCAATTGACTAGCCTCCGTAAAAGTGTGTAGGCCTATGCTCATCCAACTTCTAGTTTTACTACAAGTAAACATATATTTTTTTAACTGCCTTACGTATTGGGATTTGGGTGTATGCTTACGGGCGCGGCCGGTTCGTTTATCAATCGTGGCTATATTTCATGGATTTGCATCTCGTGCTAGCACAGTCAGTACACGTCGGGACATTAAATGGGGTGGCACCCAATTCAAACGGACAGCGGCGGTGAAGGATCTCACCCAATAGATTCAATAAAAAACATGTGCAGGGTCGAGGCCGTATACGGTCGATAATATAGAAAAGTTGTAGACCTACAATTAGCCAACATTTATTTCCTGTTGGGGGTCAGTCTAGCCCGCGAGCAAGCAATCGTTAGACGTTGTTACAAAACCTTGCCCGGTCGAAGCTCATGCATGAAAAAACCGTCGACTCATCGTGACTCCATTGATTTTTCTGTTGACAATGGTTCGCGCGCATGTCTGGCTATGAAGAGACCTGTTCTTACGTAGGCTAGTTGTAGGCCTATATATATATACAGAGGTTTGCTGCACCATACATCGGCCATCAGATCGGTGTACGCTGTCTTCTACTGACGCAGTCACGCAGATACCGTATTTCAGACAGGTGAGCCACGTTTAATCTATAGCTATACGCTTGTAGAATATTCTCTAGGTGCGTATAGGAATAGATAAAGCGTAGCTTTATCTATTCTGTGGTTTAAGCCAGTTTGAAAAAGATAACGACCAAAGTATTTGGTTAATTATCAAGGGTTCATTGCGTCAGTGCGTTAATGAACATGCATGGCCTGTGGCAGACAGTAGACATTCCTATACTTCATAATACAAAGCTATTAGAATCAACTGAAGCTTTGCTTTTGGAGTGATCTGCTACATGCATGGTCTGCAAGGCTAGGAGAAGTTCAACGCATTTCAATGGAAGAATCTGGAATGAAGCGTTGAAGTCCCGAGTTTATAATTACGTTACTTAGGAAGTATACGTCACGTACATGTGGCAAAACATATGACAGAGCCTTTTTTGTATATGGACAAATTACAATCATGTGGCACGACAAACCTATAAACACTTTATTTGACGATCATACAAAGTCAAGTGTCTGTGTCTGGGTCACACAAATGGCATGTTTCTTTGTACCGGACACGTCATGCCCAATAACTTTGGTTGCACATCGCTTCACTGCCTAACGCGTCAGTATAAAACACAGTTCACTACTATCAATGCACTACGCTAAGCTAAACTACACTGCACTACACTTAGGCGTGGCGGTGAGTTTTGTAGTCGACTCTTAATAAAGCAAGACTGGGGAACAGAACCTGTTGTGATTCAATACTTGAAATTGGGCAATGCAACAAACGTCTAACTTGAATGAAGTGAAATACGCTTAAGTATTTTTCACTTAAAAATTCAATGTCTGCAAGCCCACTACCTTCATCGCGATTCGAATAACTTTCATTCTGCCGAAAATTAATAAGAACACATTGCCGTAAATTCAGTTTATAGGTCAACAATTGGGTTTCTAGCCAGGCTTGGACTGGGCCGGCGGGACACCGGGAGATTCCCGGTGGGCCGGTAGGCCGGCGCCCAGAATAGAAAAAATATGATTTAAAAATATTATGATATTAATTTTTAGTTCTACTTCTTAATTCTAGTTTAATTATAATGTCCGGTACAAAGCAAAAACTCTTCTGGATTCTTTTACAAGTTTTGAATGTATTTTGACAGCTCAATTGTTTTTGAAAGTAGGCCTACTTGTACAAACCGCTTCGTTATCTCAATACTTGCATACAAACGGCATGGACATCGTACAAGCCTAGATGGTTCAAGATACTATCAACGAATTAAGCCACATACATCGAAGTGTTGCTCTCATGTTTGAAGCAGCTGTACATTTTCAGAACTTACTAACAGTGAACTAGATAAAAGAAATATCGACATTTATGTTAAGACAGCTTTGAAACAGAAAAGAATTGGATGAATAAAGAAATTGCCAGGAGAAACTACTAAAGACCAGCCTATCGAAAAATGAGACAGATAAATTTCGAGTAAACGTTCACACATGGTAATGGATCAAGTTATTAGAAGGGTTTGAAACAGAGATTTTCTGAGCACAGTAATCTTTATGCTGATTTGTCTTGTTTAGAACCAAACAATTTTGCAGAAATTTCTATTAGGATTTCCATTGATAGACTACAGCACCTGAGTGAGTTGTCCAGACGATTTATTGGCAGTGTAACAAAGGATCAGCTGGAAATGGAAATAGCCTATTGGACTTTGCAAAAAATGGGAGTTTCAAACTACCCTTGAAGATAACTATAATATGCTATTTGACACTGAAATAAGAGACATAGAAAGTGAAACCGTCCTAACAGTGCTCAGAAAACAGCAACAGCACCACAAGTAAAGGCAAATCTTGCAGAACTTATTGTTTGCTATTAGCCTACTGTGTTCTCTGAAATTCAATCTGCAAATTCTTCCTTATTCAAATTTGATTGTGGCTTACAAATTCATGTTGTCATTATCCTCATCACAAGTTGCCTGTGAGAGGTCATTCTTGAAATTGAAATATCATGGTACATTTTGAACATAGTAAGAAATTTCCTAAGTCAGTCAAGTTTAGAGTCATTCAGTCTGATGGCTTGTGCAAATTACCTTCTCAGAATTAGAACCCTAATAATGATGACATCGTTGGCGTTAACCAGTGATACGATGAAAAAACTGCTTGTGTGATTGTGAAGCTGTGTCTACTAATTCTATCATGATGTTAGAAATAAACCAAACTGTGTAACAGTTGGTTCAAAACATAATTACAAATTTATGACAGATCAAAAATTAAAAAGTATGTGCTGACTTTGTTAATCTTTTAATACATTCATACTTAACATTTTGTTATTACCACTTAACACTTAGCATTTATATGTAACTTTAACAATTAATATTTATGCGTTTGATCGATTAATAACTATAAAGTTCTTCATTTTAGGTTAAATGTTAGAAACAAAATTGGTGGGCGGGGCACCATTCAGACCCCTTATCGGATTAATTTTATTCTAAAAGGTTTCGCGCCTTCAGGGTTCGCTAATGTGGGCCGCCCAGGACCAAATTTCCCGGGCCGCTTTTGCAAGCCAGTCCAACCCTGTTTCTAGCCTTTGATCTTGATTTTGAAGATTAGGTTTTGGTCTGTTCTTGATTTTCAACCGAGTGGTCTTGATATAGGTCTCGGACTCGAATATGTGATCTTGTTGTTGGAATTCTGGTCTTGCTAACAACACTGTGATTTCCCCCTCACTTCTTCTTGATTTGATATAGCGCCGGTGATAAATTTGGTCCCTCTGACGTGACTTTTGTCGGCGCTGAGATATTACCACGCTCTACAACAGTACGGAATAGGCCCTACGTCATTATGGTGCATTTTATAGTCTACTTGCACAACCAGTTATAGTTGCTTAACCGCATAGTCTACTAGAAATTCATCAATTCTGATGATGAGGAGTAGCCATTCCAGAATGATCTGCTACCCTGTTTTGAATTTTTGTTTTCATATTGAAAACAAAGAATAAGTTAACCTTACGATATTATATTAGCTGCAACAATGCTCTATCTATATATTCGTTCGAAATGACATTTAACATCATAATAGGCTGGCACAGAGAGCGCTTCTGAGTAGATATCTTGAAAGGGCGCTATATAAATGTTCATTTATATTACATACATACATACATACATACATACATACATACATACATACATACATACTTACATGTCCATAATACCTACTTACATGTACATTCGTGCATAAGATATATAGAGCTTTATTCCAATTTAATACATTACATTTTTCTGTTTCTTGTAACCTATAGCTGGGCGTCGCCGGAGCAGTTTTACCCTCAACAACGAATAGACTAAGCAGTAATGGATCTGTCGAGCACAATTAAGCTTAACGATGGAGTTGAGATGCCTCTATTTGGCCTTGGCATGTACCTGTCTGAACCAGGTGCATCGTCGGCAGGCGCAGTTACAGCTGCCCTCAAGCACGGATACAAATTGATCGACACAGCCATCTATTACAAGTAGGAAGTAATATCTAAATGTTAGGTCCTACAAAAATTTAATAAGCCATGTCTTGGTTTCATCCATTTGTTTTATTGTGTTTATCCTCCTTATGCTGTCTCTCTATATGCAACGGCAGATGCAGGGCTACATCTACCATGCCATCTCAAGCAAATTCAAGTGAAAGAAACCACGTATGGGGATGTCCCTGGATCTGTCAGTGTTTGGCTAAGCATACATGTTTAGAGAGGCAGGAGACAAACATTAGGAATATTCCAGGTATTCCAAAGACTTGTTGCGAGACTACAAGCACAGTTATTTGTATTAATTAATTAATTAATTCATTCATTCATTCATTCATTCATTCATTCATTCATTCGTCCATTAATTCATCCATTCATCCGTTCAATTGTAATTTATTGTTCCCAACGACATCATCATTGGATTCAAAAACAAAATACACCCAGGATTCATAGGGCAGAACCTGATAAGACTGAGTTCACCCTTACACCCTTGTGGGGCGCGGTGGTGTAGGTGTATGTTCGGTGCCTTGCAGTTGCAGCAGGGTTGCGGGTTCGAATCCACCAGCATTAAGGCAGTTCCCTATACCTTGCCAGCAACAAGAACGTGAGATGCTTTCAGTCGAGTCTTCGCTGATGGAAAATGTTTTCCTGATGAACATTATTAATCAGAAATTGGAATATGTATGATTTTCATTTGTTTATCTTAATCTGCAGAAATGAAGCGGACGTTGCTACAGGAATCAAGGATGCTGGGATCGACCGTAAGAAGGTTTTCATCGTTGACAAGGTAGCTGAACATGGCTATGACGTCACCATCAAAAGTGTCAAAGACAGTCTCGTGAAGTATGCACTCGGTTTCTTACTATATCGACTCTTAGAAGCGCTATTAGGAACTGACCTGCCACAAATACTATAGAATACTGAAACTACTTAAAGTACTACTTATATTCTATTACATAGCATAACACGTCTATTAATATTATTATATTCGTTTTATTGGTAACAAAAACTGATAGTCACACCGCCATCAGGTACATTGCAATTTAACAAAAGTTATGAATGAATGCTAAGCAAGATTGTACCATATACCATAACAAGAAGCCAATGTTAGAGCGACAATAAGGCAACAAATTGTTATCAACTATTACCTGATGAATTGTTAAGTTAATTGAGAGAGTAAAGTGGGATGAGTAATTTATCAGCATTTAATTTATCTGACTGTGAGAGTTTCTTAGGACAGGCAATGCACAACTTTTCATATACAATGAATAGGTCTATAATAATATTTCCGATGTTAGCTGAATGCTCCAGCCTGGCTGCAGCAACTGAAGTGCTAGATTTTCAGTGAAATCAGTCTCCTGTTTTAGCAGTTAACTTTATAAGCGACGTGGCTGCCTCATGGCTTGATGAAAAGTTTATTCGTTAATGAAACTGATTTGCTGTACGATGAGAGAAAATGGAGTAGTAACTTATTACAATATCTAATTGTCCTTTTCAGTAAATGTTAGCCCAATAAAAAATTCTTCATCATCATTATAGTCACCGTCATCATTATCTTCATTGTCATCAGCATCATCATTATCATCATTGCACCCCCACCGCGGCCGTCGCCGCCACCACCTCCACCGCCACCTCCACCGCCACCACCACCCCATCATCCATCATCAGTTCCTGACGCAAGCCTTTTATCGGCAATGGGTGCAAATTCATAATCTTCCTTTTTTCGGTCGTTTGTCGATTTTTTTCTGTTTTAATGGTAAGTGTTAAAATGAAACAATCAGTAGATAAGTAATAAAGAACTAGCTTCATGAATTTAGAACCAATGGAATTGAGACAGAGCATACTAAGACGTCAGTCGGTGACTGTAATTATATTTATTCGTAAAGGATGAAGACAAACTACGTCGATTTGTTCCTCATCCATTTTCCACTTGGTGGAAAGAACATCGAGACCTACAAAGCTCTACACGATCTGAAGAAAGAAGGGCTCATCAGGTAGGCCTAAGGGACTTAAGGTGTAGTGCGCTATGGTCTAAAAAACAATACAGTACAGTAGAACAGTATTATAATATTGCCCTTCTTCCGCTTTACAGTCCGGGCGCTCTATACACTGGGCTACAATGCCCAGGCCCAGTGGCGTAACGAGGGGGCAGGGGCGGCCGCCCCCGGGCGCAGGACAGGGGGCGCAATTTTTTTTAGAAAGAAATCAGGCACGAATAGTTACTAAGTAACTATTATACACATGAGTCTTGCACGGGGGGGCCGGGGGGGGCGCAAAATGAGAGGCTTCTGACAATTTCTGGAAAAATTTTGGCGGAACTAAGAAAGAAAATTTTCAGGAAATTCAATTCTTGCCCCCGGGCGCACGAACCCCTAGTTACGCCACTGCCCAGGCCTATTCTAGGGTTTGCTAACTGTAGACACAGAAACATGTGGTCGCTGTTTGACTTCAGATGGACTTGGATTTCAGACGAGCTTTACAGATAGCTTCATTAATTCGGTGCCTAACATGTTCAAGAGAGCAAGTAGGCCTAATCAAAGCAGAGCAGGCGAAAATTGGTCCGCATGCATTCCTGGTTCAGGCCTATTATAGAGTAGGTCATAATATATGGTAGGCCTATACCTTGACACTGTTCACTGTTCTCTGAGTGGTCAGTAACAGACTACATTCATGTAGCCCGCGCATTACGATAAAACAGGCAGAACCTTTGATCCGTGATAGCCTGACCATCTACATTTGATTGGCCCATATATGACCTATATATAATAATACTGGTCCTATAAGTGCCCAGTATGGCATACTGGCTGAAAACTGACTGGGCCTATGATTATATCATAATTTACGTTTGCTTTGTAAACCATTTCACAGGAATAGAAAGTTGCATAATATCGTAAGCAGATTATCTCTGGACTGATCTTGTGATTATCGAATTTGATCATTGAAGCGTTAAGCAATCAGATGACTTCAATTGCGTTTTCTTGAAATGTGCAATACTATGCAAATCAACAGTTATTAAAAAATATAAGTACATGCATGCATGTAGCTTGACTACTTCCACAGGTCAGTTGGCGTGTCCAACTTTGGCATTCAGCATCTGAAAGGATTGGAGGAGGCGGGACTTCCGACTCCATCTGTCAATCAAATTGAACTGCATCCGTTCCTGAAGAGAGAAGATCTGGTGAAATACTGCAGAGACAAGGGCATTGCGGTCATGGGCTGGGCACCGCTGGCCAGGTCGAAGAAAAACGACGACCCAGACCTCGTCAGGATCAGCAAAATGTAGGACCTATGACCTATTCACATGTAATCTGGACACTTATAACGCTGTTGCCATATTTCGGTTCTTGCATCTTTCTGCATACGTACTTTCTCCGCCATCCTTTCTGGTAGTCTTTCCTCGTCTTTTTCTAAACTAAAATCTTGCCTTTTCTCTCGGGGTTGCTCGCACTGGGAGCGCTTCTGAATGGCTCTTGCTGAGAGAAGCACTTTATAAATGGCCAAATACAATACAATACGCAGTATGGGAATTGTAAAAAAATAACTGGGGGAGGGGTTAGACGTTGATTTGTGTGCAGTTTGGGTATGAAATGTAGACTTTACTATGGGAGCCTAAGAAAGACTAGGGGGTTGAACCCCTTCCAACCCCCTCGGCAATTCTCACCCTGACAATACGTATATACGCTATGTGTGTGTCTTTAAAGTCAAGTTCTGAGCGTACTCGAGGAAGCATTCATACCTGGTAATTCAGTGATGCCTAATAAGTGTCCCTACAGGGCCTACACGTTTCTGGAATTCGTCTATCTTATACTTCTAAAATGGTGCGTACATCTACGCATGCTTAGTAGCCTAGTATGTGCTTTTATTTTCGTTTTTGAAGACATAGTAAATCCGTTGCTCAAATCTTGCTGCGTTGGGGCGTGCAAAATGGTTACATCACGATACCCAAGTCCACGAATCCGGAAAGAATTGTGCAGAATTCCCAAGTTTTCGATTTCAAGCTGTCAGATGCAGACTTGGCCGCTCTGGTAAGAATTAACCAAACTCAGTCTCTCAACGGAGTTTAATGGTTTCTCATCAACTGTAACATTATTTGTAAAATGTTTAGGGCCTATAGGTCGTCCATAGCATAGGTTTGTTAATTGCATTATATGGCTGTTAATTCAGGGATATTTGAAAGACTATATTCCTTGTAGGCCTACTCGGCGCTAAGCTTTCTTAGTCTATTCGTTCTTATTGACAAACCGTTCGTACTAACCTAATTGACCATATTGACCTTTTTATAAGGTGATAAACTTATTTAGGTTAACTCTACTTTGTTTGGCATCTTGTTTGAGCCTTTGATTTTCCCCCAGTAGGCATTTAACTGGTATACATACACCCATTACATACATTTAATTCATACTTTTCGTCATTCCGGACTGGAAAAAACATTCCTCAACAAACAAGAGCTGAGCTGTAGTCAGTCTGTCTCCTTCTCTACATAAGCAAGCGCTTGAAGTCTGTTTTCTTCGCACAAGGATTCTCCTCGTAGGGTCGGGAGCGCTACCGATAAAGTGTTTCCTTGAAGTTGTGCTTTACAAGTTCTCATTTATGTGATGCTATGCAAATCTACATAGTATACATACACTCTCCTGCACTAAAATGCAGGTAAAGCTTTTATATTAGAATCTCTCTTATTTTTTCACAGGGAAGCAAACCGGATGACTTCAATGCAGGCGAGGGCGGTTTTAATCCAGTGACCAGTCCATGGGAAGGATGAAAAAGACCTACGTCAAATCAACTGAGAACTGTGATTTTGTAGGGAGTTATTAGCAATCGGTAGCACTGTAGTAGGTAGCATTATTGGTGTGTAGGTATTAATGCGTGGCATGGTAGTTCTAGTAACTAATGATTCTGGTTATTAATGATCATAATATTATTAACACCGCTAACTGCAAAGAGTAGCCTAGCAACTAAAGGTTAGTATACGTACAACACGAAATTAATAACGTGGAAGTGAAATATAGATCTATAGGCCTAAACATACCTTTGTTTTTAATTGATCAAATTATTTAATAATAATTGACTCATCTATAAGTTTGGTGTATGTTGTTACTACCCATCGTACTGGAAAAAAGACGGTGCCGATGCATTTTTTTCTATTCTAAAGCGATATTCTGTAAAGTAGTGTAGGCCAAGCATGCATGTTCATATTCTTGAAACATAATAAAATCATGAATTTCCTGTAGTGTGACTGTTTTCTAGTGAGTTATAGGTTTCCTATTCCACTCGGCTTCTCGTAGGCCTATAGTTTGAAACGTCTCTAGTCACCCCAAGACCAGTAACGCATTTTCTCGCTTTTGTTAATGCATTGTCCTTTCTTGCAGTCACTATAGACGACTTCGTGTAGAGAGTTTAAAAATAATGCCGAGACGCTGTGGATAGGACACTGGCAAGAGACTCTGCTGAGAAGTCCACATTGAACCCATAATATTTTGTTCTCATGTTATCACATTGCATCAATGCACCTGTGTAATAATAAAACCCACAGGGGAGCCATCAAAATATATCGAAGGACATGACAGAAGGGTGTGCAGTGAAGTTGAGGAACGTTGACCGTGGTTAATAGGTCGTCCTTAATGAATAGTGACCATCCAAGGAATATAAAGCCGTATGGGCGCATTCATCTTCCATTCCCTTGGGTTCATAAGTGAGTCTATAAGTCAAGTGATTTAATTTTGGCAAACTTCGTAATCGTAGACTCCTAATTTCTAGAACGCTACTCTAAGGCTAAGCGCAAAGCATCAGCTTATTCACGAGCGCTGCGTTGTATCAGATCGGTTGTCCAGAGAGGGATGTCCAGCGAAGGTCCGAGTCCGGTTGCCAGATAGACCAGAGAGAAAAGGCAAAGCACCTATATACAGTGGGTTTCTTTGAGGACGTGAAAGGCAGAAGATCGGATGGATTAGGGTAGAAATTATTGAAGAGGCTAGACTGCAATTTGGAGTTGAAAGCATGTGAACTGATGACTAGAGGAGCCTGAGAAAGATGACAGTGGGTGAGTGGTGGAGGAACTGAGAATATTCTAAATTCAGAGGAAGTTCCTTCAAGAGTTCAGGTAATTAATTTCAGGTTTGGTTGGGGAAATTAAACGATTTTGAAGGTCGATATAGAAATAATATTTTCAGTAGAAATGGTGGTTTTGTCGGCTGAATCGTTTCAGATTATCCTATTTGACTCCCATTCCTAGATTTGTGTATGCCTGTATGATCCTTGATTGGGCGTAAAGAACTTCAAATTAAGACTATCGAGCCGGCCTCCTGTTGAGTTAAGTACAATTTTACAAGTGTGCTACACAACTGACCTGGTTAGCTATCGTGGTCACAGCGTCTCTGGACGTAATGATGCCAGTTCGTCTACCGATCACGGCTGATTTGCATCTTGCATTCATGGTGAACCTAAATGGCGTGCCACCCATTCAAATGGGCAGGGACAATGACGAATCTTACCCGATAAATTCATTAAAAATGAACAGGGTTGAGGCCATATCGTCGCTATAGAAAAACGTGTTGAAAATGAGCGAGGCCGAGGTCATATAGTGCAATAAAAAGTGTACCGTTCTGCTGCATATATACACATGTACGACCTTGCTGTTGGGATCGATAGGTCTAGTCGTTGTTAACGTCGAGCCTTTACGAGAGCCTTGTGTAAACTTATGGATGGAAAAAACTGTCGATTCAATGTCACCCCAATGATCTGTTTACTTTGTCTGGATCGAGGGCGTCGCCAAGTAAGCTGGTCAATGGACTACGAATATAGGCTCTGTAGCCTAACATAGGCTCGCATGCATGGGTGACTCTAACGGGCAATTGTGCGCTGCAGACTATAAACAGCCCTGGTCTTGCTTAAGGATTTCACAATAAATTAGCCTTCAGACAAGTTGAAGCTGTTTTCACCTGAAGCAGATTCTACATTTCGGACAGGTTAGCCGCGTTTAATCTATAGCTATACTTTCTGAATATTTCTCGCATAATTGCACGTACAATTTGGAAAAGGTAACGACCAAAGATTTTATTATTATTATTATTATTTATTTGGAAGCTTTCAGGGCGTATTTCTTCCGCGCATTAACGATTATTCCCTTCTATTATAGACAGTAGACATTTCCTACATAACAGTGGCGGCGCTACAGGAAGGCAAGTCAAAGCAAATGCCCTGGTAAAAAAGCCGTTGCTTTGGTCGTTGCCCTACCACTAGCCTAGGCTGCCAGGCAGTGCAAGTTTTTTAAGCGGTGAAATACTCCTTTTGCATGCAATTAGAAAGCCAACATGACTTATGTAAACTGGAATTGCGCCAGTTGAAAATAATGGTTGAACGCAGCCAACGAAATAGGACAATGCCAACAGTTAAAGGCGATAAGCTGATTGGATTTACTCGTTTCACTGCACGATTTGATGAAGCCTTCTATGAATTAAACAGCCTAGCTTTAATTGCTTAACTGGATTGCACATAAGTTGCCTAAATGCAGTCTGTGTCCACTTCAGAACGATGCCCCATAGTTGTAGGCCTATATATGCAGGAGTCCGAAAAGCGCCTGGGCATTTTATGAACACACTGTTTGGGAGTACAGAGTGCTTATAGCTATACGACATACCTATCTAGTGTCACGGATCCACTTAAGTTTGCAGGTTTGAACTCTAGAAAGCATTCGTTAACTTTCGTGTTGGAAAAAATCGTATAAGCTTCACAAGAGATAGCTAGCTGTTCCTTGTGACAAAATCTTTTGTTTCTTCAGCAGTGCTAGAAATATGATTAGATAAATAGAATCTTTGACCTCTTCTATTATCCGATCCCTAACTTTATCTGCCAATGTTATCAAGATTTCATTTTGGATATCTTTGCTAGTGTAGGCCGGTCGATTAAGGACTATTTAACATTTCCCTATTATCGCTCATCTTACAGCAACTTGACCAAACGTGCGAGAAACTACGACCACGAACGGAAATTGGATCACATGCAGCTCAATCTCGTGACAAGAAGGATAGCCGGAAGTAATTTCCACATCAAGAAAATTATTAGGACTCTAAGCAAGTAAGTAGCCTAAAGTAGGTCGTGTCTGTGAAAATACCACGAATAAAATAATGGGCTATCGGATTTCATCATGAATCATGTTTAAGCAAAAAAATAAGTCATGTAATTGAAAATATCAAATTTAAATAATACCAGATTTCATAATATATAGAGAAAAAAATTTTGAGCTACCAATGCTGGGCACAAACTCAGTCAGTTGGGCACTGGCCACTCTGCCCCCTGTAGAGCCGCCACCGGCTGACTACCAGGTCTGGACAGTTGTGATGACTCAGGGTGGAACTCCTGCTAGCACATTTGAACAAGATGAAAAGCATTCTGAATACTGATAGGCCTACCTAGCCTATGCCTTGAAATTTCACGTGACGATTATAGCTATGAAAAATCTTGGGTTGCACGGAAACAACGGTTCCCCCAAAAAATTAAGAAAAGTTATTTTCGTGGAGTTTTAGACTTTTAGGAGTTTGGCTAACGGAAGAATGAAAAGAACAGAATTTCTATCACAGAAAGACTAGGGATTCTCGTTTATCCACTTACCCAAGCCGAATGGCTCCATTGGAGGATTTTCTTTCCCTCACTGATTTCCAGTGATGGGGTCAAGAGACCGCAGTTGTGGCCTCGAGACTGGCTCGATACAAAAGAATGAGGCCTTTGTGTTAATTATTTGTCTGGCACATGCCAGTATCGCTCTTGGTTTTGCAGTAGGTCCTAATGGTCTTAAAATTCTGGTCACGGTCTTTAATCTTGAGCATAGTCCTCGTATGTGCCTTTGGTCTTGCCCTTGCTCTTGAGCTTGTCTTGATCGCGAGTGTAGTATTTGTTTTGTGTGTGTATCTTTTGGTGCAGAGTGATTGAAAATGTAACTCTGTATTGACATCAATTAAGCATTACATATTGCGATGAAGTCCATAACGTTTACGGTCTTGGTTTTGGTCTTGGGAACTTGGTCTTGGAAACTCGGTTCTTGGTCTTGGTCGTTAACAATAATATGATCTTGATCTTGAATCATGTTGATTGAGGAATTGTGGTCTGACTTTCAAAGCTGTTAATTTCACTCTCACTTACGAGGAGTCGTAAGGTGAGTGGGCGCTATGTCAAATGTAACAGTAGTTCAACAGTTCAATGACATCTTATGGCGTCAAACATACATACATACATACCTACTCACATACATACATACATACATGCATACATGCTTCAATGTACATTCATACACATATGCATACATAGATACACACATACGTGCGTGTATACATTGCATACTCCAGTCCAACACATGGCATTGCTCTGTTTCATGTAACCTATATAGCTGGAGCAAATTTTCTGGCAATAAAGAGAGAGATAACAAAAGAATGGATCTGTCGAGCACAGTTAAACTTAACGATGGAGTTGAGATACCTCGCTTTGGTCTTGGCATGTATCTGTCTGAACCAGGTGCATCGTTGGCAGCCGCAGTTGCAGCTGCCATAAAGAACGGATACAAGTTGATCGACACAGCCATCTATTACAAGTAAGAAGTAATATATAAAAATGCGGGATAGGTCTTACAAACAAGCTTTAGTTCTATCTATTTCTTTTCTTGTGCTATCTTCCTTATTCTGTCTCTCTATATGCAAGGGCAGATACAGGGTCTACATCTACCGTGCCCTCTCCTGCAAATTCGAGTGGTAGGGATCATGGCTGGCGAGGGCCCTGAATCTGCCACTATCTGGCCGAGCTTACACTTTTAGAGAGGTAGGATAAGAATATATAAGATATTCCAAAGACTTCTTGCGAGATTACAAGTATACTCTCATTTGCATTCATTAATTCATGCATTCATTAATCCATTAATCCAGCCATTCATCAATTTATCCATCCATTCAATTGTAATTTACTGTTCTCAACGACATCATCACTGGGCGCAGAAAACATAATGCTCCTAGAATTAAAAGGGCAGACTCAACTAAGGCTGAGGCCACCCTTTAACAGTCCAAAGCAAAAGCAATCGAGGCGTATTAAGTCAGTTGCATATTCCTTCCCAGCAATAAGGATGAGATCGTTACAGAATTTTGAATTAGCTGCACGAAGAAGAGAGTTCAGGATACTCTTTTGAGCAAAAACATCTAGAACTTTCTGAATAATCTTCTTCAGGTTACGTGAGAGGCTGTCAGTCGATCCTCTGCTGATGGAAAATGGTTTTCTGATGAACATAATCAGAGATTGGAAAATGTATGATTTTCGTTTGTTTATCTTAATCTGCAGAAATGAGGCGGACCTTGGCAATGGAATCAAGGAATCTGGAGTCGACCGTAAGAAGGTTTTCATCGTTGACAAAGTAGCTGAACATGGTTATGACGTCACCATCAAAGCTGTCAAAGAAAGTCTCGCGAAGTAAGCAGTCTGCTTCTTCCTATATCTCTGTTTCACAAGGTACTGGCTGTCCACAAATACTAAATAGAATACTGACACTACCTAAAGTACTACATATATTCTTTTCATATACAAAAAATATAATTGTATTTCCAATATTAACTAAATGCTCCAGTCTGGTTGCAGGAACTGAAGTGCTAGATTTTCAATGGAATCAGCCTCCTGTTTATGCAGTTAACTTAATAAGCGACGTGGCTGCTTTATGGCTTGAGGAAAAGTTTATTGGTTAATCAAACTGATTTGCCTGTACGATGAGAGAAAATGGAGTCGGAAATTATTTCAGAGTCTAGCTGTCCATCTCAGTAGTTGTAGTTGTAGTTCATCATCATCAACGTCATTAGCATCATCGTCATTGCCACCGTCATCACCACCACCTCGCCACCACCACCACAATCATCATTTCTGAAGCAAGCCATTCGGTCGTTTGCCAAATTTAGTTATATTTTTATGGTTAATAGTTAAAATGAAGCAATCATTAAAAAAGTAACATGAAATGAGCTTCGTGAATTTACAACCAATGATAGGTCTAGTCGTCGTTAATCTTGAGCCATTACGAGAGCCTTGTGTAAGCTTAAACATAGGAAAACTGTCGATTCACTGTCACGGCAATTATCTGTTGATTACTTTGTCTGGAGAGAGGGCGTCAGCATGTAAGCTGGTCAATTGCCTACGAATATAGGCTATGTAGCCTAACACAGGCTACAGATGCTGGCATGCATGGATGCATGGATGACTCTAAAGAGCAATTGTGCATTGCAAACTATAAACAGCCCTGGTCTTATTTAGGACTTCACAATAAATCGGCCTTCAGACGAGTTGAAGCTGTTTTCACTCAATGCGGATTCCGTATTTCAGACAGGTTAGCCAATTTTAATTTCTAACTATAGGCCTACCTATCGAATATTTCTCGCATATTTGCAAGCACACTTTGGAAAGGTAGGTCTAATGGCCAAAGTTTTATTTATTTATTACTATTTATTTGGAAGCTTTAAGGGTGTATTGCTTCCTGGCATTTACGATAATTCCTTTCTATCATAGACTGTCTATGATAGACAGTAGACATTTCCTACATAACAATGGCGGCGCTACAGGACAAATGACCTGTTAAAAAACCTTTGCCCTGGTCGTTGCCCTGCCACAAGGCTGCCAGGCAATGCAAGTTTCTTTAAACGGTTAAATTCTTGCTCCTTTTACATGGAATTACTAAGCCAACATGGATGATATAAATCTGGAATCGCGACAGTTAAAAAGAATTATTGAACGCAAACAACGAAACGGGACAATGCCAACATTTGAAGGTGATAAACTGATTGCATTCACTCGTTTCACAGCACAATTTGATAAAGCCTTTTATAAACTAAACAGGCTAGCTTTAATTGCTTGCACTATGACATGTTACAGCGGCTCAATCAGAGCGCTCATTCAGTTGCTTCAAGCTAAGAAAGACAACTTTGAGAACAACAATGCTCGATGATAGAATGTCAGATGTAGCAATTTGTCGATGACCAGAGCCCGTTCAATTTATTTGAATAAAATTTGTAGCTGTGTATCCACACTGCCGCATACAGCTGACAGTATAGGCCTACAATGCCATGCCGAACAGACATAAGTCAAACGTAGACTACAGACTACGAAAATGTTCGTACAGGTCATTTATGCAACTAAATTTACCGCTCAAGATGCCGGCGAGTTCAGAATCATAAAGAAAGTGCTCCACAACGTAACACCATAAAATATCCTGGAGAAAATCAGATGACAAATGAACTAGTCACCTATGGAACATCATGCGACGTTTCTTAATAATGTGATGCAAGTCTAGTCTGCCAAGGCCACAAACCAAGCCCTTAACAGATTCTCATTATGGTGACCATAATTATGAGTTCGCGCTACAACGCTCGCCATAAATCGCCCCATGCACTGGTTAGGCTACTTGTAGGACTACCCTGGCTATGCTCTGGGGACAAAAAAAGTTTGGAGCCGCCTCTGCTACATAACTAGGCTATTAAGACCCACTGGGCATTCTGGGCTTTGTCTGTGTAATTGTGGAATGGGTCTGCTGTATCGTCTTCAAGTCCAGGCGAAGTTCAATTCAAGGCATTTTAATGGAAGGATATGTAATGTAATATACATATACATATATATATATATACATAATTTTGTTATTGCCGAAGTAGGTCTGTCGCATATATTGCGGAAGAAACAATGTGCACAGGAACCTCTTTATATTACTCGCTTCATTATAAAACACCAATTCTGATATTTCACCGTCGGGTGCATTGATCCAACATTTAGTTCAGCTATAGAAAATTACTTCGACATAGATACAACAACCTAGTTAATAAAGTGGTAATTGAAATGGCCTCTAAAGAAAGTGTCAATAGCGGCCCATTAGCGGATTCTTAGGTGCGTTACCTAGTTGCGATTCATTATGCCATCTATAGTAAAACTAGTCATCATTTTGTCAACAGTGATTGTACGATGTACCATGGAGTTTCAAATGTCAAATCTACCCAAGCCATGAAGTCCTGCACTTTGACTGATTGAGAAGATAATAATACGTACTAAAGGCTTTGTGCATGCAAACAATTCTTGAACGTATACTTCACGACGTGAAAATTTGGCATATACACCTAAAGACGCTTTATCTGACGATCACACAAGGTCAGTCAGTGTCTGTACATGGGTCAAAGATGGCATGTGTTTTGTATCAAACAGATTATGCCCATGAGCGTCTTGGCCAAAACAGCTTTGTTTGCACACCACTTTAACTGTAGGCCTATAACACGTCATTATAAGCAACAGTTAACTTTAATCACCACGATACGTCGCACTCAGCTAATCTAACCTACACTACTGTACCAAGGCGTGGTTGTGGGCGTTCTTGAGCAGTAAAGTTTCACAAGGGTTCGACCGAAACGCCCAAACTATAAAGAGAAAAGGTGAATGGAGAAGATGTTTTCTATCACCAGCTGACTACAGTGGCGGCGCTGGACATTTCCAACGGAAGAGGGGCACAGAGGGTCTTAATATGTGTCTAGAATGTGCCAGTATTGCTCTTGGTGTTGCCGTATTGATCTTCACATTCTGGTCATGAACCAGATGTATGAAATGGTCTTGTGGCCTTTATCTTGGGCTTGGTCCTCGTTTATGCTTTCGGTCTTGCCCTTGCTCTTGAGCTTGTTTTGATCGCGAGTGGAGTATTTGTTTTTTGTATCTTTTGGTGAAGAGCTATTCAAAATCTTTGCTTCTTATCATAAGAGACGAGACAATTTGGAAGTGCAATCAACCGTGACTGTCTGAACTCGTGTGATTAGTAATATTGGTTTAGCTGCTTGAAGTCGCATTAACAGTTGGACAAGCGTTGCAGTTCAGGAATTTGGTGGAATTTTGCCCTATTGGAAATTTTAGTTGCGTGCCAGTAACATATGCGCGAGTTCTTTGTAGTCGACCTTAATAAGACCCCGAGGGTAAGACTCATGAACAGAACGCTGCGTGATTCTACATTTGCAGAATGTAACAAACATCTAAGTTGAATAACGTGGCTTATTATATGCAATTCAATGCAATTTGTTTTAATCACTGGTTTTTGTGTGATTTAATTATAACCTTATAGTGCCATAAATTAAGAATAACAGATTGCGATGAAGTCCATAACTTTCACGGTCTTGGTTTCGGTCTGGGAAACTCATTCTAGGTCATGGTCGTGAACCACATGTTTTTGATCTAGAATCAGGGAATTGTGATTTGGCTTTCAAAACTGTTGATTTTACTATCACTTACGAGGAGTCGTAAGGTGAGTTGGCGCTATATTAAGTATAACAGTAGTTCAACAGTTCATTGACATCCTATGGCGTCATACATACATTATACATATTCACATACATACAGTACATACATACATACATACATACATACATACATACATAGCGCTACATACATACATACATACATACATACATACACACACAAATACATGCATACTGGAAATTCTATTTTGCGTGCCAGTAATGTCAGCGCGAGTTGTTAGCTGCAGTCGACCTTAATTTATAGGTCTCATATATACATACATACATATATGCCTGCTGCCATGTACATGCATTGCATACACAAATACATACAGATATTTACATGCATGCGTGCGTGCATACATTATATACTTCAATCCAATATATGACATTGCTCTGTTTGATATAACCTAAACAGCTGGAGCAAATTTCCTGGCAATAACGAGAAAGATTACAAAAGAATGGATCTTTCTAGCACAATTAAGCTTAACGATGGAGTTGAGATGCCTCGCTTTGGTCTTGGGATGTATTTGTCAGAGCCAGGTGCATCGGCGTCAGGCGCCGTTACAGCTGCCATCAAGAACGGATACAAATTGATCGATACAGCCATCATTTACAAGTAAGGAGAAATATCTAAATGCTAATGCTAGGTCCTACAAATAAGCTTTGATTTAGTTCCATCTATTTGCTTGCTTTGTGTTTATCATTCATAATGATGTCTCTCTATTTGCAACGGCTAATACAGGGGCTACATCTGCCATGCCATAATTATCAGGGCATATTTTAACTGTTTAAGTGTGCTCGGATTTGTCCCACCACTGATATGAATAAATGTATCACGCGTGAGCGCGGAAAAATGTTTTCACACTTTTTTCAATTACAATTTTTACTCTCACCAAGTATTTGTCCCACCACTTCAAATTCACTAAAATATGCTATGTGCCATATCGAGCGAATGCAGGTGGTAGGAACTAGGAACTAGGAACCATGGTTGTTGATGTCCCTGGATATGTCAGAGTTTGGCTCAGCATATGCGTTTAGAGAGATAGGAGAATAGTCATTAAGCATAGTCATTTGCATTCATTAATTGATTCATCTATTAATTCATCTACCCATCAATTCACTCGTTCATTCATTCATCCATCCATCCATTCAATTGTTAGTTTTTGTTCCTAACGACATCATCGTTGGACAAAAAAAGGAAAATACTCCTAGGATTCAGAGGGCAGAACCTGATAAGACTGAGCTCACCCTTGCACAGTCGAAAGCAGGACAGAAACCGGGACGTATTAAGTCAGTTGCATATTCCTTCCCAGCAACAAGGACGCGATCGTTACAGAATTTTGAATGAGCTGCACGAAGCAGAGAGTTCAGAATGCTTTCCTGAGCAAAAACATCTGGAACTTTCTGAATAATCTTCAGATCACATGAGAGGCTGTCATTCGATCATCTGCTGATGGAAAATGGTTTTCTGATGAACATAATCAGAGATTGGAACATCTATGATTTTCATTTATTTATCTTAATCTGCAGAAATGAGGCGGACCTTGCCAAAGGAATGCGAGATGCCGGGGTCGTTGACCGTAAGAAGATCTTCATTGTTGACAAGGTAGCTGAACATGGCTATGACGTCGCCATCAAAGCTGTCAAAGACAGTCTCGCGAAGTAAGCAGTCTCCTTCTTACCATCTAGATTTTTATAAGAGTTTTTAATAACTGGATGCGGAACTGGCAGCATACACATACACACATACTAGGCCTAAATAGAAAACAGAAAACTACCTAAGGTAATAATATAATACATATTATTATAGATGGATATTAATAATAGTTATAATTACATTTCTAACCAAATGCCCAAGCCAGGCTACAGTTACTTCTAGTAGCAGAGTTGCTTGACCGACAACAACTCAGCATCCTGATTTGGCAGTTAACTTTATAAGCGACGTGGCTGCCTTATGGCTTGACGCACAGTTTATTCGTAAAACGAGTTAATTTACTCGTAAATGGAAGAGAATATAACAGCAAATTATTATATAATATGACTGTTCTTCTCAGTTACTGTAGCAATTGTTCATCATCATAATTCTCGTAGTCATCGTCATCATCATCATCATCATCATCATCATCATCATCATCATCATCATCATCATCATCATCATTATCAGCAGCAGCAGCAGCAGTTTCTGATGTCAGCTATTTTGCGATATTGGGTGAGAATTCATAATCTCCATTGTTTTAGGTCATTTGTCAAATTTAGTTCCTTTCTCATGTTTTGTAACTAAAAAGATTCAATAATTGAAATAATGATTAATATAAACCTGCAGATCAAATGGAATTGAGACAGAAAATATTAAGACGTCACTCGGTAACTGTCAGAGCTGAGACAATTTTCCTATCTGTTACCTGTTACAAGTTGCGACCTGTCAGCTTGATGTCGAGAGTAAACGAAATTGATTGATTGATTGATTGATTGATTGATTGATTGACTGTAACATTTATTCACAAAGGTTGCAGACGAACTACGTCGACTTGTTCCTCATCCATGCTCCGCTTGGTGGGAAAAACATTGAGACTTACAAAGCCCTGCATGACCTCAAGAAACAAGGGCTCATCAGGTAAGCCTAAAGAGTTTAAAGTGTAGTGCCGCAAATTCCCGCAATGGTTTGAAAAACAGGCCTAGGCTACGTTATGCACACCGCAGAACGTGTGGTCGTTTCTTGATTTAACATGGACTTAGTTAGGCCTACTTGTATTAATTCTGTACCGAAAAAGTTTAAGGCAGCAAGTCATCAAAACTGAACAGGCAAAATAGGCCTGGATTCATTCCTGGCTAGAAATTACATAGCAAAAGTCACACATGTATGGACTACCTATTCTTTTGTACTGCCTATTCTTCTCGGCGTGACCAGTTCATCGTGATTAAGCAATCATGAATCATCATCCCTTCCAGCATGCACATTAACATTTGGTGGGCACATATAGGGCCTCTCAGGCAAGTAGCCATGCCCATACTGGGTCTTATAAAACTGACCAGACCTCTGCTATTAGGTCCTATAATTATGCTGCACGAATTAGTTGGCTCTTTTTTTACCATTTTCAGGCTTGTTGAGAGTTGGGTATAATTATGTTTGCAAGTATTTCTGTATCTGGCTACATGTAAAGTGCTTTTAATAAATTTCATAAGAGCTCTTAACATGGCAATGCAACAGTTCTAAATACGTGCGTCTAAGGTTGCTTGAAAATGTTCCTTGAGCTGTATGTGACGAAATAGTTCGTACGTTTAAATAATGGACTGTTGGAGAAGGAGGGTCCAATGAACGATAAAGCACGATGTGCCCGTATCATCTTAAGGAAGAAGCGTGGACCAACCAAAAGGTTGAATAAAATTATTGTAAGCAGATTCTCTCTGGACTGACCTTATGATTATTGAATGTGGTACTGGAACCGTTAAGCGATTAGAAGCCATTAATTGGGTTTTAGTGAAACAAGGTACTATAGCCTAATTATGTACTTCAGCAGATACTAGAAACAATGAGCATACATACATACATACATATCTCGTTTGGCTACTTCAACAGGTCGGTTGGTGTGTCCAACTTTGGCATTCAGCACCTGAAAGGATTGGAAGCGGCGGGACTTCCGACTCCATCTGTCAATCAGTTTGAACTGCACCCATTCATGAAGAGAGAGGAACTGGTGAAATATTGCAAGGAGAAGAGCATTGCGGTCATGGGCTGGGCACCGCTGGCCAGGTCGAAGAGAAACGACGACCCAGACCTCGTCAGGATTAGCAACAAGTAGGTGGACTTTATGACCTAATGAAATCTTATCTGTACACTTTTAAAACATGACGCATCGTTTGCTTCTTTTTGCACACGTAGGCCGACATTTGTATGCGTTCCTTTTATGTGCTATTTATTATTCTCCTCTGGACTATGTGAATTCATTACTCGAGGAAACTAGCTTTTAGCAGATGAGATCTACTCGTCCAAAATGCAATTTAATTATTTTAAACTAAATTCAGTAATAGATAAATAAAATATAAAAATAAAATATAGAAACTAAAATTTTTATGAACATACATGAAGCCAGATAAAACACTCATACTGAAATCCAAGAGGAATTTTCACATTCACCAGCTACGCAGTGATTTGAGTTGGACATGGTCTCCAACTTCAATGCCGCGAAACTGGGATCAAAGTTTAATTCATCCTGAGTTGAATCTAGCCGATGCAGGATCGGGGATCAAATACCAACTGTTCATACCAAGTGAACATGCCCAGGCCAAATACCGAAACCCATTTATGCAGCGCCACGATGAGAGACTAATTGCCGGTGCCAAACACCAAAACCTATTTATGGAGTGCCACTAGAGCTACCTCAGCAGCACCGTGATAGATCTAAAACGGTGAGTAGCCTACATGCGCATATGCTTAGAATACATGTATTTTTACTTGACGTTTTTGTAGACATGGCAAATCCGTTTCTCAAGTATTGCTGCGATGGGCTGTGCAGAAAGGTTTCATCACGATACCCAAGTCCACGAATCCGGAAAGAATTGTGCAGAACACCAAAATTTTCGATTTCAAGCTGTCAGATGAAGACATGTGCGCTCTGGTAAGATTAGCCAAACTTAGTTTGAACTTAATTTAATGGTTACTAAAATAGTTGTAAAATTTATCTAGGTCATCCATGGCGTGGGTTAATTATTGCATTCTGTGGCCATTAACTTAGGGATGTTTTAAAGACTCGATACCTTTTACTCAACGTTTTTCTCATTTAAGTGACTTGTTGAATCTATAATAGACTTACGCGTCCTGTTTGAGCCTTTGATTTTCCCGAGTAGACATTTAGCTGATTTGAGGAAAAACCATCTATAACATAACATAACATAACAGGGTTTATAGTGGCTCAGAAGACTTGCATCTGTGTCAGAGCCACTCTCTCAAGTCTTATCCAATGCATCTTGACCTAGTATCCAATCTTAGTGAGCCTCTTCTTGAATTCCAACACCGAGTCCGCAGCAACAATTTCCTCATCCAACTTGTTCCAACTGTTAACTACTCTTGTACTGAAGAATCTTTGCATGATTGTCCCAGCTGTTTCTTTATTAATCTTGTATCTGTGTCCTCGAGTTCTCTTATCAACTGAGAATTTAAATAGCCTCTGTGCTGGTATCTTGTCTCTTCCTGTCACTATCTTGAATGTCTCTATTAAGTCTCCTCTATCTCTCCTTTTCTCTAATGTTGTCAGCTTGCACCTCCTCAGTCTTTCTTCATATGCCAGGTTGCCGAATCCCTTTATCATCTTCGTTGCTCTCCTTTGTATTTTCTCTAGTTTTTCTACATCCTGTCTCAGGTAAGGACACCACACTTGCACACAGTACTCCAAATTAGGCCTAACCAGTGATTTGTACAATTCGAGCATTATTTCCTTTTCCCTGCTGACTACTGTCCTCTTAATCAGTCCCAATACTTTGTTCGCTTTCTTTGCAGCCTCTGCACATCGCCTTGATGGTTTGGTGCTGTTGTTTACGATGACTCCTAGGTCCCTCTCCTCTTCTGTTTCTCTCAGTATTGTTCCTCCCATTTCGTATTGGAATTTTTTATTTGTTTTTCCCATGTGCATAACTGAGCATTTTTCTGTGTTGAACATCATCTGCCATTCCTCGGCCCATCTGTGCAGTCCTTCGATGTCTTTCCTCAGTACGTCGGCTTCTTCTTCCGTATCCACCCCTCTGCCCATTTTCGTATCATCAGCGAACTTTGATATCTTCGACACTATTCCACTGTCAATGTCGTTTATAAAAACCACAAAAAGCAACGGCCCCAAAACAGATCCTTGCGGCACCCCACTCCCTACCCTCGACCATTTTGAATACTTCCCTCTTATTCCAACTTTCTGCCTTCTATCGCTCAACCATTGTTTTAACCATTTCAACAAATTTCCTCCGATTCCACTCGCTTCCAATTTCTTTCCTAGCCTTTTATGTGGGACCTTGTCGAATGCCTTCGCGAAGTCCAGGTATACTATGTCGACCGCTTTTCCTTCATCCATTTTCTTATACATCTCTTCGAAAAAATCCAGCAGGTTTGTTAGGCACGAGCGTCCTTTCGTGAATCCATGTTGGCTATTGAGGATCACACTATATTTCTCATAGTGTTCAATCATTCCATCTTTGATGATTCTCTCCATCACTTTACACACTATGCTTGTAAGGCTGACTGGCCTGTAGTTTTTTGCTTCGTTTCTGCTTCCCTTCTTGAAGATCGGTACTATTAGCGCATCCCTCCAGTCCTGTGGGATCACTCCTGTTACCATTGACTGTTCCATAATATGCGCCAATATTCCTCCCAATTCTTCACTTACTTCTTTTAGAAACTTGGGATGCATTGCATCCGTACCTGGGCTCTTATCAGTTTTGAGTTTTTTCAGTTCCGCTGTCACTTTCTCTTTTGTAAATGTTACATTTTTCAATCTTTGCTCTTCATCTCCATCAAACATCTTCATCGCTTCTGGGATGCATGTTTACTTCGTCTTCCTTGTTGAAAACCGAGCAAAAATATTCGTTTAGTTCCTCTGCCGTCTGTTCGTCTTCTGTGATCAAACTTCCCTTTCCATCTGTAATTGGTCCAACTCTATCCCTCTTCTTCTGCCTACTTCTCACATACTTGTAGAAGGATTTACTGTCATTTTTCACGTTGGCCGCTAGCTTCCTCTCATACCTCATATCTATATAACCGTTATATTTATATATATATATATATATATACACACATTAAGCCTACATGTACTGCTATGCACTCTTGCACAAGTAATTTTTTATAGTAGAATCTTTTTTTGTCTTGCACAGTGCAAAAAACCTGACGACTTCCATGCAGGCGAGGGCGAATTTAATCCAGTGACCAGTCCATGGGAAGGATGAAAAGGATCTACCTCAAATCAACTCAGATTTATATAAGACGCAGTAGGGAGTTAGTAGCTATGGGAATAGCTCTACTATATTTAGCATTATTAGTTTATTGGTAGTTATAGGTGGTATGGTAGTTATAGTAACTATTCTGGTTATTAGTAAATACGTAACAACGTTAACAGCTAAGAGTAGCAACACTGAGTTAGTATGACTATTATACGAAATGAATAACGTTGCAGTAAAAATCTATAGCTAACAATAGGCCTACCTTTGTGTTTAATTGTTTTTGTTGTTGAACAAACTGATTCAGCTATTATCTTGAGGTATACGTAGGCCCTCCCCCTCCCAAAGTCCGACTCACACCTCAACGTGGTGAGGGGGTGGCAACAGTAAGTAGGGAAGTGCCTGCTGAGGCTATGCCATCAGTGGTGAAGGTCTTGGCTGAAGTACCACCTAGGGCGCTACGCGAGGTGGACAGGCTCAGCAGGAACCCTGAAAAGCTGGCAAACGTGGGCGGCATCGCCGCCTCTGATACCACAAGATAGTGGATATCAGAGCCAGTCCTAAGCCTGGAACTCTCTTTAAGGGACAGTGCGAAGGTCGAACGGATGGGTGCAGATACTCCGTTCGTAAAGAAAAAATACGTAGCCTATG
Source organism: Aporrectodea caliginosa (assembly GCA_020284085.1). NCBI lineage: Eukaryota > Metazoa > Annelida > Clitellata > Crassiclitellata > Lumbricidae > Aporrectodea > Aporrectodea caliginosa. Next base: position 56,314 of record JACEVL010000196.1, read on the forward strand.
AAATCCAATGCAAGCATTGGACTCCAAACGGGCCTCGGCCCATGGATCTGATGCAAGCGTTGGACACCTACGGGCCTTCGGCCCATGGATCGTGATGATGATGATGATGATACGTAGGCCCAGTAAGTAGGCTACTACACATCATCATAGAGAAAAGAGACAGTGCCAGAGCATTTTTCACTCTAAAGCGATATTTTGTTACGCAGTGTAGACTATAAGCTTTTCATTGTACGTGTGTCTTGAAACACAATAAACGATTAAATGTCCTAGCGCGTGACTGTCTTCTAATCAGTTATGGGTTTCCTATTCCATTAGCCTATTATGTTGGTCCACGGATTGAAGCGTCTATGCCCTAACCCTAACCCTAACCTCCAAGACCAATGACGTATTCCTTACTCACTCGGGTGAAACATTGTCCGTTCTTGCAGCCACTACAGCCGACTCAACCGGATGGTCTAGAAGTTTAGAAATAATGTTGATACGCTGTGGATACGACACTGGCAAGTTATTCTGCCAGCATGACCACGTAGAACTCATACAGGATCCATACTACCGCATGAGACCTGTATAATAGAGCCCATATGAAGCTCATCTAATGCACTATGGACCACATGGAATGCAGTACAGTAATGCAGTACAGTTCAACAACGTTGACCATGGTCAGTATACGGTATTCGTTTTGGATGGTGACCATCAACGGAATACTGGATCGTGTGGACAAATCCTGCCCTCCGTCCCTTTGAGTCCATTTATTTATGAGTAGGCTTTATTGATTCAAGCTAGAAAAGTTAGGCTACACCAGGTAAGCACAGTAGTCCCTTTGCACGGTCCTTGCGCATGTCATTCAAAAGGATCGTCAAACCTGGATGAATGATTTTGGGAGTCATAGTAATGACATGTAATATATAATCAGTTTTCCTATTCCTTACATGTATTGACCCATGCATGACCTGTAGGTTTGGGGAAATTGGGCAGTCTTCAAATGGTCAGGAATTCCACACAGTTTCAGTTTAACGACACTGTGTGATAACAAAGATCAATAGCGTCGCCCTCCTCCTTTAACCATGCTTGAGACTGGCACTGACAGAGTGCGATCAGTGGCGGAGTTAGTGGTTCCAATGATATAGCCTACGAGATTATAGCCACGCCTTAATTGTGAAAGGCTACGGTGTATGCCGTTGATTCCTACCTCGAGCAGGATCCACACTGGTTTTCGCCACGTTGGTGTAGTAATTAGGTCTACTTAGTATTATACACCAAAGGAGGTTTGATTATTGTATTGTGGAAGTAAACGAATATATACATACATTACACTCCCCAGTTAACTACATTGGCAAGAGAGTAGGTTGCACGTCTCATGCGCCTCTGTGAAAGCGAGCATGCGGATCGCGGTTCGCTTCCCGATGCTGGCTTGTTTTAAAGATTTATGCTGGCTTGTTTTAGACATTTAAATTTCGAGCTAGCACGGTCCTTGCACCTTAAATGGCGTGGCGTCCATTCAAACAGGCGAACGGTGGTGAAGGATCTCACCCGATCAATTCATTGAAAAGCGAGCAGGGTGAAGGCCATAGACGGCCGCCATAAAAAACGCGAACATTTACATTTACTCGAATCACGCGTGTGACGTCATGTAGATGACAATATCGTAGGATGTCGCTAAGCACTGGGGAATTTGATGATCTCGTTCATGAACTATTTAGGGGTAGTTTTACGTGTTCAACCCCTCCCCAAATAAATGAATTTCTGCAATTAAACACTAAAATTGTCGAAAAATACGATTATGTCCAATTGAAACTCCCGAAAACTAAAAACCCCAAGAAATGTTTTCCTGGCTTCTGATCTCGTTACACAGCTTAAAACGCTTTCGCTCGACTCTTTATAGTCGTCAGTAGTGAGTCAATAACTCAAATATCTGCTGGGCCTCTGGCGTAGCGTAGAACCCTATAGGCCTCTAGCAAGGCCTCCTGCCTCCTAGGCAGGAGGGTCTCTGGCGTGGCGTAAAACCCCGTAAGCCCAACTACAAAAATAAGGAATAAACAATCGGAAGCACTAACGTTGGTTTGAGGGGCCGCTAGAGGTACGCCCTTATTGGCTCGCTCTACAAAATGAGTGGCGAAATGTCCCGTCATTTCCGTCGACTGGGCAACTTGCTAAAGGTTGGATCAAAAATCCTTGGCGCCAAAGATGTGATTTAGGATCTCTTTGGAATTGAGTACGTAGTATTTTAGAATGTCATTTTAAAACAATAATCCAATCCTTCTTGAGAAGTTTATTAACAATCGGTGGAAAAAGTTGTGGACCGTCCAAACCTGCTCGAAAGTTGGAGGGAATGCGTCCCACGGGTCCCATAGGGTGGTTGTGCCTATTCCTAAAGCAATGCAAGCATTATGAAATCCTGATTGCAAATTGTATGCCTTCATTATTTGCAACATTTGTAATATTGTAATCATAATGGGTACTTGTCAGTTTGAAAGTATTAAACGAAGATCATTTTTATTATTATTTGGAGAGGCGAGAAGTTGACTCAAAAATGCTCGCCATTGACTCCAGTCGTCACAAAGTTCCATATTCACATCTTTCGAATAAAAACTTATGCAGGAAACCTTCAGCTGGGCGAGGGCAAGGTTGAGCATGCAGCTGATGAAGTGCTGTGCACCTGACGCCGACGCCCGACGGTGATGGTCAGAATAGGCTATCAGCAGCCTCAGCAGAGTAAAACTGTCGTGGGAACCCAACGGCCTAACGGTGCAAAAGGTCACAAATCTCATAATTGTCTTGGTTGTCGAGTCGGAGTCGCAAGTGACTATCATTGTTTGGGTGTCACGACAAATGGTTCACCGCAAATGGTTCACCGACAAAAGGTTCACGGACAAAAGGTTGACGACAAGAGGTTCACAACAAGTAGCTTATCAAAACTCAGAGGCACATTTAAAATAAGTAATCTAATCTTAGTTATAGGCCTACTTATAATGGCAAACCCGTAGTTTAGGTTACTAAATTATTTTATGTCAACCTATTGTCGTCTACCTTTTGTCGTGAACCTTGTGTCGTGAACCTGTTGGCAGAGAACCATTTGTCGTGAACCTTTTGTCCGTGAACCATTTGACGTGGAACCCATTGTTTGTTTGCAATAAAACTAGCATGCTTAGGTCTATGCATATTTCAGTTACTACATGTCATTACATTTGAAAACTAAAATAATAGTTAAGGACACAAGACCTATTAGAAAATTTTTTAAGGTAGCATTCTAATGGTAGGCTCCTTATTTCAGAAATTTTTGATAGGCCTGGGTCCGTTGACCCACTGGACCCGTGGTTAATCCAGGCCTGACTGTGTTCTGTGCACTTATAGTACTTTTAGCATGAGCAATTTACGTACTTTTCTTGAAACTGAAAGTTGAAATAAATTTAAATCATTCTGAATACGAAGTTACGTGAGGCAAGGTCTCTAATAACTTACGAATCAATAACTGACTCATCGAGAAAAAAAAATCCAGGTAGCCAAAGTGGCCCCCTCCTCAAGTGGCCACCCGGTGCGACCGCACCCTTGCACCCCCACGCGCCGCCACTGGGGTTCCACCCTCATCCCTTCGCTGCTTGAAGACTTTCTTATTTCCTGGTCTTATTTCCTCGGGGCTGTCACGCTGAATAGAGGCGCTTTATAAATTCTCGGACACGACACGAAATCGTCGCTATTCAAAAACGTCTTGAAAATGAGCTAGGCCGAGGTCACATAGTGCAATAAAAAGTGTAGGCCTACATTTGGTACACATAGGCTACAATTATGCATATACGACCTTGCTGTTGGGATAGGTCTAGTCGTCGATAATCTTGAGCCCTTACGAGAGCCTTGTGTAAGCTTATGCGTGGAAAGAAACAGTCGACTCACTGTCACTGCAATTATCTGTTGTTTACTTTGTCTGGATCGAGGGCGTCAGCATGTAAGCTGGTCAATGGACTACGAATATAGGCTATGTAGCCTAGCACAGGCTACAGATGCTGGCATGAATGGATGCATGGATGACTCTAAAGAGCAATTGTGCATTGCAGACTATAAACAGCCCTGGTCTTGCTCAGGGATTTAACAGCAAATCGGCCTTCAGACGAGTTGAAGCTGTGTTCACTTGCAGCGGATTCCGTATATCAGACAGGTTAGCCACGTTTGATTTCTAGCTATACTTTTCGCATGTTCTGATTTGTCAAAAAAGAAGCGGAGAGCGGGGGATGGGGTCGGAAATATATAGGCCTACAAATAATAAAAATTTACTAAGCCGCAATTAATTTTTTTATTTGCGATTTCTTTTTCTCCTCGCAAACCACTCGCAGTGGTTACAATTGATCGGAGTTTGTAAAACGAATGCTCTGATTCGCACATAGAGAGCAATCACAATAACTAATGCTTCAAAGTTTTGTTATTTTTTAAACGAAGTGATTGAATTTCCATAATGCGTCAGGAGGATTAATGACCAACAGTCAATTTCGATGTAAACATAACATCGAAAATTTAAAAAGGATATAAAAATTAAGAGGAATTATCAGTCGCAGCTAAACTTTCAGCATAGATAGGCTAGTAATTGTAATAACAAATTGTATGCATAAGCATCTGACGTGACTAAATTGCACTGAAAGACGAAATACAAATACATAACGAAATCTATCAAACCATTGCGCCAAGTTACAAACCAAGTTACAAACTAAGCTTTTCCAAACACCTCTCCTCATTGTCTCGCTCCTGCTTTTACCATCTTTGTCAGCTAAGGGTTATTGCTCGCTCTCTCTCAACCTCTTCTGCTTCCACTCTTATCCATGCCTTCGTCTGCACTCGCCTAGACTATTGTTCCTCTCTCTACACTGGTCTTCCCCAAGTCCACTTGTCCTCCATTGAGAGGGTCTTGCGGTCTGCGGCGCGCCTTGTTGGTTCCATTCCTCGCTATGGTAGTGTTTCTTCTTACATGCATCACACCCTCCACTGGCTTCCCCTCCGGCATCGTATCCTGTATCGGCTTTGTTCCCTTGTCTGGCAATGTGTCTTGGGTTCAGCTCCTCGCTATCTACGCTCTATCTTTACTCTATCTTCTTCTCTCACAGGTCGCTCAGCCCTCCGTTTATCTTCTAGGGGTGACTTTTTGGTCCCTTTTGCCCGCACTGCTACCAAGCAGTGCCGAGCATTCTCTATCGTTGGTCCAACAACGTGGAATGACTTACCATCCTTCCTTCGCTTATCCCCTCGTACTCATTCTACTTCCTTCTATACACAACTGAAGACTTTTCTCTATGACCAGACCTGGCTCGGGAGCGCCTCTGAGTAGAAACCTTGAAGAGGCGCTATATAAATTGATTGATTGATTGATTGATTGAATGGAAATACTAGCAAACCCAAAGAACCAGTGCACTAATGCACTAAGTAGGCCTACTGACTGTACACTAGTACAATCACTATGAGAAAAACTGCGCAATTTTCTTTTGTTCATGCACAATAGTCGCCTTGCCAGTTGACTTATCTAAGTCAACATGGTGTCCAGATTTCAGCCAGGAAATAGCGTATTTCCTGGCATTCCCATACTCTAGCGATGGCCCGTCACTGCTGATCAGCAGGGTGTTGAAGGGCCAACAGTCAATGCAACCAAAATTAGAATAGCTGTCAATTAGCCTGTCATAGCAACCAAGCGACAACAGCAGACGAAAGTACGGTGGCCGAGAAGGACCACGTTGTTCTATTGTTCTATTGTCTGAAAGAATAACCCTACTCCCTAAGAAGTACATAACAATATCAACCTACATCAGGTCATAATGGAGACTATGTTATTATTATGGAGTCGCTTGGTGTAGGACTGTGGGTAATGATTTTGATGGGGTCAAGCCGACCCCTGAGATCGGCCAAATGCTAGAAGCAGAGGGGTTTAAAGAAGATGCTGGGGTCCAACGCCATCTGATTCCCCCGGCTATTACCACTTATGGTAAGCTGTTTGGGTAGTACAGAGTGCCTATAATTGTAATTGTAATTGTAATCAAACATTTATATAGCGCCGCTCAAAAATCAGCAGCGCTCTCGAACTGCATCAGTGCCTGCGTCAGGGTACAGAAAAGTCTTAAGGCGTATACGGAACTGGAAAGGAGAGAGGGCTAGTAACTCAAGGCGAAGAGACTGGGGAAGAGAGTTCCAAGCTGATGGGACAACACGGGCAAAGCACCTAGAGTGGGCCGTAGCAGAGAGCATGCGAGAGACAACCATAAGGCCACGGGTCGAAGATCGCAAAGAGGCCCTCGCAAGTAAGGAGGAGACAAAGGTGCAAAAGACCTCAGGTAGGATGGGGCCACCCCAACAAGGCAGTTACGCATGAGGGAAAGGATTTTGAAGTGTACCCGCTGTTGGATAGGGAGCCAGTGAAGGGCATCCCGAATATAGCCTGAGATATGGGCAAACTTTGGAATGTCGCCTATAAGCCAAGCAGCTGCATTAAGAATAGACTGGAGTTTGTGAGTATTAGAGGCGGAGAGTCCAATGTATCCCTGCGTTCCCAAAGTCGACTCGAGTGCAGATCAAGGCGTGTATCAGAGTAGTAATGGCATGCAGTGAAAGAGAGCTGCGAATGGAACGTATACTATAGTTGGCGCAGATGGTAGAAGCAGGATCTGGAAACCGAGTTGACCTGGTCAATAAAAGAAATTGAAGGATCCAAGACAATTCCCAGGTCACGAACAGAAGAGGAGAAGTGGATGTGGGGAAATCTGAGATGAAGGGATCTTATTGAGCTGAAGACGGCCTCCAAGCCATATGAATTGTGTCTTGTCAGGATTCAGCCGCAGGCGTTTAGAAGAGAGCCATGCGTCTATGGCAGAGGAAGCCTCTAACAACCGCTCTACCATAACAGTTACTATATTGCTGATGTTCTTGGTAAAGCAGTGGCTATCACTGCTTTACCAATAACATCAGCAGCATGCGAGCGAAGCTTTCTTGCTCTGAAACAAAGACATAGGCCTATCTACGAATCACCATGTCTGATATTCGTTCAAGCAGTTTAGCAATGCTGTTAGTTGAATCTGTTTGTGCAGAGTCGATTTACATGGATGCCTTTGTGGACAAGTTTGACTTTAGGCATGACAGTCGTAAATTTGCTCTTGTGGTAATTAAAAGTGTATGTATTATGTGTAGTTTTTAAGAAAGTGAGTCTGTTTCCATTTGTGTCTTAACTTGAGGCTGTTGTTGTACAGAATTCATGAAGCTCCAATACAGGCCTCTTGTCAGTACTCTGAGTCTTGACGAAAGCAGACATCCAACTGGCCTTTCTGTGAGGTTCCCCGGCCCCTCCGTGCCCCTCCGTGCCCCTCTCCCTGGGAAAAGTCTAGAGCCGCCACTGTAGTTAGGTGGTGATGGGAAACACCTTATCCATTCGCCATTTCTCTTGATAGTTTGGGCGTTTCGGTCGAACCCTTGTGACACTGTTGCTGCAGATACACAGATCAGCGACGCCCACAATCACGCCTTAGTGTAATGCAGTGTAGATTAGCTGAGTAAGGTGCATCGTGTTGATTCAAGTGACGCGTTATACAGTTCAGTGGTCAAGGTCTGGCCAAGATGGTCATAATCTGTTTGATACAAAAACACATGCCATCTCTGATCCATGTCCAGGCACTGACCTTGTATGATCGTCAGATAAAGCGTCCTTATAGGTGTATATGCCAAATGATTATATCGTGCAGTAGCTTCAAGAATGAGTGCCGTGTATCGTGGTGATTCAAGTGACGCATATCTTTTCATCAAGCGAAGCACAGATCTTCATGGCTTGAGTAGATTTCACAATCAAAACTCCATTGCATATCGTATAATCAGTGTTGACAAATGACTAGTTAGGCCTATGCTACAGACAGCATAGTAAAACCCTGGCACACGCAACTAAGCTAGATCTTAACTCGAAAATTATTGTGATCTGACCAAATTAAACCAGAACCCATTACACTTTCTCTAGGGGACTTTTCGGCAATAACAAATTATACATATTCCAGATACTTACACCGAAATGCTTTGAATTGAACTTCGCCTGGCCTTGCATCATTGCTTTACCAAGAGCATCCAGCGGTCTGTAGGCCTATGCTTCATGACCAGCAAGTTTATAAGGTTCCAGAAAACAAGGCAGGTTCATGCAATCAAGTAAGACATAGCCTACCTTTGAAAATATCAAAATTAAATATCATCAGATTTATGATAATTATATAGGACTAAAATTTGGAGGGGCACCGGGGGGGGGCACAAACTCAGTCGGTGGGGCACTGGCCGTCTTCCCCTCATGTGTAGCGGCCACTGGCTGACTTGGAGGTCTGGTGAGTTGTGATGATTTGAGATGGGACTCCTGCTAGAACAGTTTCCAGCACATTTGAACACGATAAAAACATTCCCAATAGCCCAGATCAGGGTATTTCTCGATTATAGCCATGAAAGATCTTTGATTGCACAGAAACAAGAGTTCCCGTAAAACTTAAGATAAGTTGTTTTCGAGGAGTTTTAGACTCTGTTTAGCAAACCGAATAATGAATATTGTCACAGAAAGACAATACTATAGATTCTCGAAAATCCACTTATCCAAACCGAATGGCTCCATTGGAGGATTTTCTTTCCCTCACTGGTTTCCAGTGATAGGGTCAAGAAGTCTTGCTCTCGACTCTCGAGACAGGCTCGATACAAGAGAATGCGGGCTTGGTCTTAATATTTGTCTGGAATGTTCCAGTATCGCTCTTGGCATTGGCAATTGGTTGTAAGGCTGTTATCTTGTTATCTTATCCTCGTGTATGCCTTTGGTCTTTCCCTTGCTCTTGAGCTTGTCTTGATCGCGAGTGAAGTATTTGTTTTTTCGTACCTTTTGGTGCAGATTGATTAGAAATCTCTTTGCTTATCAGAAGCGACGAGACATCTTGGAAGTACAACCAACCGTGACTGTCTGAACACTTGTGATTATTCATATTGGTTTAGTTTCTCGAGGTCGCATTAACAATTGGACAAGCGTTCAGTTCAGTTTTGCCCAATTTCAAATTCTTGTTGCAGTCCAATAACATCAGCGCGAGTTGTTAGCTGTAGTTGACCTTAATAAGATCTTGTAGGGTGAAACTCATGAACAGAACGCTGTATGATGCGTCATTTGTAGAATGTAAGAAACACCTAATTTAAGAGACGTGGGTAATTACATGTATATGCAATTCAATTCAGTTTGTAGTAATCAATGGTTTCTTTGTGACTGGATCATAACTTTATAGTGCCATATATTAAGAAAAAGACATTGCGATGAAGCCCATAACTTTACGGTATTGTTGGTCTTGCAAACTTGGCCCAGGTCTTGGTCGTTAGCCATTTGTTCTTGAATCATGTGTTCTTGATGGATGAATTATTGTGATCTGGCTTTCAAAACTGTTGATCTTCGTCTCACATGCTCAAAGAGGGCGTTTTAATAAGTGTAACAATGTAACAGTAGTTCAACAGTTCGATGATATTTTTAACCTCATACATGCATGCATGCAAACATACATACACACATACATACATAGATTATACATTCTTGCGTGCATACATTACATGCTCCAACCCAATACGTGACATTGCTCTGTTTCATGTAACCTATACAGCTGGAGCAAATCTACTGGCAATAAGGAGAGAGATAACAAAAGAATGGATCTGTCGAGCACAATTAAGCTCAACGATGGAGTTGAGATGCCTCTATTTGGCCTTGGCATGTACCTGTCCGATCCAGGTGCATCGTCGTCACTCGCCGTTACAGCTGCCATCAAGAACGGATACAAATTGATTGACACGGCAATCTATTACAAGTAGGAAGTAATATCTAAATGTTAGGTCCTAAAAAATTAATTACCTTTGAATTGGTTCCATCTATTTGTTTTATTGTGTTTATCCTCCTTATGCTGTCTGTGTACTGTATATGCAAGGGCATATACAGGGTCTATATCTACCATGCCATCTCAAGAAAATGCAGGTGGTATATAGGAACTAGGAACCATGGCTGGGGTTGTCCCTGGATCTGTCAGAGAGTGGCTGAACGTACACGTTCATAGAGGTAGGAAACAAAACATTAAGTTGTACCGGATATTTCAAGTGACTGTCACCCTTGCACAGTCTAATGCAAGAAAGAAATTAAGGCGTATTAAGTCAGTTGCATATTCCTTGCCAGTAACAAGGACGAGATCGTTGCAGAATTTTGACAGATCTGCACAACGAAGAGAGTTCAAGATGCTTCCCTGAGCAGAAACTGAGTAATCTTCATCAGGTTCATAAGCGCCGACTCTGCGAGGCCCGTGAGTGCCCAGCACCACCAGATATAAGCCACCCAAGGTCCATAATATGCATGGGCAATTGGGCACCACCAGAAATCAGTCAGCATGGAGTGCTTTTTAAGAGATCGTTTGCTAGCCTATTGGCATTACTTATCTATAAAATAATATAACGTCTTTGTAACTTTATTCTCAATTAATTTGTTATCAATAGAATTTAGACCCATCCTGGAGTCTGACCTGCGTCGGGCCCTCAGCTCTTCCAATGAGAATTCCTGTGAACTGGATCCGCTTCCGCAATTGATTATTACCGACGTTTTGGATGACATTGTTCCTTTTTATTGTACATTTTTAATTGGACCCTCACTGAGGGCCACCTCCCAGCATCACAAAAGCTGGCTATTGTCTTCCCTGCCTGAAAATTAAACCGTAACCCAAATATCTGTCAAAACTAACGTCCTATCTGATATCTCCAGTGGCGTGACGACCTAGCGGGTGGGGGGCTCTTGGACACTTTATGCTTGAGACCCTTATCCATTAACGGAACTAAAGAACGAAAATAATGAGCTAGCAGATAGGTAAAAACAGTAGCCTATCAAACGCCATCATCAATAATCCATAGTTCAAGTTACATTAATAGTTCAAGACAAAACAAGAATAGCCTACAACCGAAGTGTATTGGCCAATTTTGCGTGTCGTTTATAGACTAGTTACATGCATAGAGAATGTACACTAACACTGTAGCGCTTCTGAGTAGTTACCTTGAAGGGGCACTATATAAATGTTTGAATGAATGAATGTAGATAAGTGAATTACATAATGAATGAAGAATCATGAACAGAGTAGGTCTACTACTGTACTACACTACGTCATGCACAGTATAATAGTCAATAGGTTTCTATAGGTTACACCACGGTCGTAGGGCCCTTTGCTTGCAAACGTTTGCAACTTGTGGCACTGCAGAAGTTAGCTGAGGGCAAACTGGATAGTTAAAGACAGTCCCTTACATTCCAGCCGACGGAAATGGAGTGGCATTTCACCATACTCATTTTGTAGAGCCAAAACGGCTTGCCCCTAGCGGCCCAACAAGCCATATTTAGTGCTTCTGATTGTTTATTCTTTAGTTTTTTAGTTGGGCTTGCGAGGTTATACGCTACGCCAGAGACCCTCCTGTTTTACTAGGAGCTTAAGGGTTTACGAACTCCAGAGGCCCAGCAGGTTTGAGTACAAATACTGCTTGGCTCAGTACTGCTGATGATCACATAGAGTAAATCGAAATCGTTTTAAAGACGTGTAACGCGGTGATTAACTTGCGACATCTAACGTTGACTTTGACCATACATTTCAATGAGTTTCAAATTTGCATAATTGTCACGTGCATGACGTCGTGTAAATAATTTCCTTAAGCGGCGTTATATAAATTCCAGAATGAATGATTAAATGAAAGCCCAGTTTTTGGCGACGTCTTACAGCAGCCAGAGACGTTGACATGCGTTTCAAGTTTGAATAATTGTCATCCACATGACGTCATAAGGGTGATTGGTGCAATACCCACATGTCTTTATTTAGAGATTGGAACATAATATATGATTTTCATCTATTTTTATAAACTGCAGAAATGAGGCGGACGTTGCCAAAGGAATGCGAGATGCTGGTGTCGTTGACCGTAAGAAGATCTTCATTGTTGACAAGGTAGCTGAACATGGCTATGACGTCACCATCAAAGCTGTCAAAGACAGTCTCGCGAAGTAAGCAGTCTGCTTACCATCTAGTTTCTTACCATCTAGATTTGTATGAGTTTTAATAACTGGATGCGGAACAGGCTGCACGCAGATACTAAATAGAAAACTGAAAACTGCCTAATGTAATAATATATATATTTATATATAAATATATATATATATATATTGTATTACGAAATATAGCACTCTTACTGGGAGAATTTCTTATGAAGCAACAGACAACTGTGCTCTTACGATAACAATAATAGTTATATTATTATTTACAATGGTAACTCAATGCGCCATCCCGAATGCACTTACTCCTAGTAGCTTACTTGCTTGACTTGCAAAGAGTCAGCATCCTGGTTTAGCACTTAACTTCATAAGCAGAGTGGCTGACTTAGGCTATGGTTTGACGCACATTAATTTTTATCTGTTAAAAACGAGCTAATTCACTCGTGCGAATTCATAATCTACACTGTTTCAGGTCATTTGTGAAATTTAGTTCCTTACTGATGTTTAGTTATTAATATGAATCAATAATTAAAATAATAATTAATGTAAACCTCCTGATTAGGCCAACAGAACAAACGGAGACAGAAAATATTAAGACGTCACTCGGTGACTGTAATATTTATTCACAAAGGTTGCAGACGAACTACGTCGATTTGTTCCTCATCCATTTTCCGATTGGTGGAAAGAACATCGAGACCTACAAAGCCCTACATGACCTCAAGAAACAAGGGCTCATCAGGTAGGTCTATAGAGCTTAAAGTGTAGTTCCGCAATGGTCTAAAAAGGCAGGCCTAGGTTACGTTATGCTGAACATGTGGTCTTTACTTGATTTAAGATGGACTTAGTAACCTGTATTAATTCTACACCAAACACGTTCAAAACAGTAAGTAATCAAAGCTGAACAGGCAAAAATAGATCTGGATTAATTCCTTGCTCGAAATTATAATTATATCAAAGGTCACACATGTAAGCCTATGGTCTATCATCTGTTCTTTATTTACTTTCTATTCTTCTTGGCGTCAGTAGTGCATGTCTATATCGTAATTAGGCAGACATGATTCTTCATTTAAGCAATCCTTCCCATTAACACTTTGATGGGCATAATTTATAGACCATATATATATATCTGGTTAGCAGCCATGCTCATACTGCATGGGTCCTATAAAAACTGAACGGACCTCTCCTATTAGACCCTACAATTATGCTGCTCGTTTTTACCATTTTCAGATTATTGGAAATTTGGGTATTATTACGTTTCCACGTGTTTAAGTTTCTGGCTACATGTAAAGTAAGTAAGTAAGTATATCCTTTATTGAAAAAAGTGCTTTTTAAGAATCTCATGAAATCGCTTAACATGGCAGTACAGCAGATCTAAATAGGTGTGTCCCAAGATGACTTGAAAATGTTTCTTGAGCTGTATGTGACGAAATAGTCCGTATGTGTAATGGCAGACTGTTCCAGAAGGAAGGACCAATGCACGGGAAACACGATGTGCCCTGATCATCTTAAGGAGCGTTGACCAACCAAAAGGTTGAATATAATTATTGTAAGCAGATTCTCTCTGGACTGACCTCGTGATTATCGGATGTGGTACTGGAACCGTTAAGCGATCAGAAGCCATCAACTACTTTTTACCGAGTTATATGTACTCCAAAAGCCGTGGCGTAACTAGAGTCAAAATGGAACCCGGGCAGCAGACCAACTCAACATTAATCGTAATAATAAGTAGAAATTGGTAGGCACTAGACAACATTTCTATTCATTCGAAAGAGGCAAATTAACAATTATTATAATGCTATTAATAATTTAATTATTAATTAATAATTCACTGACTATGGCATTCAAAATTTTCCTACCATATAAAAAATATTAACATTGCTCCATTATAAACTCAAAATTGAAATTTCGCAATTTCTCGAATCCAGGCCTACGGGTATTGCCTGCACAACCCGGGCAGAATTAAATGCAACCCGGGCATTGCCCGTAATTGCCCGGGCGTGGTTACGCCACTGTGAATCAAAAGATACTAAAACTATAAGCACACATTATGTCGTTTGACTGCTTCAAAAGGTCGGTTGGCGTGTCCAACTTTGGCATTCAGCACCTGAAAGGATTGGAGGAGGCGGGACTTCCGACTCCATCTGTCAATCAGTTTGAACTGCACCCATTCATGAAGAGGGAGGAACTGGTGAAATATTGTAAGGAGAAGGGCATTGCGGTCATGGGCTGGGCACCGCTGGCCAGGTCAAAGAAAAACGACGACCCAGACCTCGTCAGGATCAGCAAAAAGTAGGTGGACTTTATGACCTAATGAAATCTTATCTGCTCACTTCTACAAGGTTTTTTTCATGATGCAGCGTTACTTTTTTTGCACACGTAGCCCTACATTATGTGCTTGCCTTTTAAGGGGCCGTACTTCTGTGCGTTCTTTAGTATGCATGCATACCTGCATGGTAGGACTGATAGCACAGTGCTAAAAGAACCTCTCAAAGTTGCTAGAATTATTTTGTCTAACTTGTGATAGATCTGTATTACCAAAGAGGCCGACATAATTCTACTCTTGACTATGTGAATTCATAAGCCTACTCGAGGAAACTAGCTTTCAGCAGAAGAGATCTACTCGTTCAGGGTGCAATTTAATTATTTAAACGATATTCGGCAACAGACAAATTAAATATAAAAATAATAGAAACGAAATTTTTTTAACGTAAGCCTACTGAAACCAGTTAAAACACTCGTACTGAAATACAAAAAGAAGAATTTCAAATACACCAGCTACGCAGTGATTTGAGTAGGACATGGTCTCCAACTTCAATTCCGCGAAACTGGGATCAGAGCTTAATTCATCCTGAGTTGAATCTAGCCGATGTTGGATCGGGGACCAAATACCAACTGTTCATACCAAGTGAACCTGCCCAGGCCAAATACCGAAACCCATTTATGCAGCGCCACGATGAGAGACTAATTGCCGGTGCCAAACACGTACAAAACCCATTTATGGAGTGCCACTAGAGCTACCTCAGCAGCACCGTGATAGATCTAAAACGACTCAAACGAGTACGTACACACTAATGTATTCGCTTAGAATACATGTATTTTTGCTTGACGTTTTTGAAGACATGGTAAATCCGTTTCTCAAGTCTTGCTGCGATGGGCTGTGCAGAAAGGTTTCATCACGATACCCAAGTCCACGAATCCGGAAAGAATTGTGCAGAACACCAAAATTTTCGATTTCAAGCTGTCAGATGAAGAAATGTGCATTCTGGTAAGAATTAACCAAACTCAGTCTGGGTTTAATGGTTGCTATGCCACTGTAACATTAGTTGTAAAATTTATCTAGGTCATCCATGGCATGTGTTAATTTATTGCATTGTGTGGCCATTAACTTAGGTATGTTTGAAAGACTCGATACCTTGTTCACGTAAACCCATTGGTAGGTTAGCTTATTTAATTTATTAAGACAGTTATTTCAAGGATGTTTGCAAGACTGGATTCCTTTTACTCGACGTTTTACTCATTTCAGTAATTGGTTGATCATAGTCTTTAATCGTCTGGTTTGAGTCTTTGATTCTCCTGTGTAGGCATTTAGCCAATTGCAGGTGGGAATATGCATCCATGTAACCATTATATATAGGCTACATACATACATAATTCACATTAAACGTACATGCATTGCTATGGCCTCATATGCAGGTAATTTTTTATAGCAGAATCTTTTATGTCTTGCACAGAGCAAAAAACCAGACGACTTCCATGCAGGCGAGGGCGGATTTAATCCACTGACCACTCCATGGGAAGGATGAAAAGGATCTACCTCAAATCAACTCAGATTTATATAAGCCGCAGTTATTAGCTATTACGAATAGCTTAACAATATTTTAGCATTAGGCCCTATTAGTTTATAGGTAGTCAGTGCTTTTTTTCTAGAAAAAAAGGTTCCGGAACTCAACAAATTCAGAACAGTTATTAGTGGCATATTTTATGGTAATATTTCTATTTCATATAATATCAATATCAATAAATACTGAAAGCATTTAGATTAAATAAAAATATCTAAATAATTTACAAAAGTTTTAATGAAAATTTAAATTAGCTAAATTATTTTTTAATAGCTGAAAAAGGTCCCGGAACGGCGTTCCGGACCGTTCCGGCTGAAAAAAGCACTGTAGGTAGTTATAGGAGGCATGGTAGTATAGTAACTATTATGGTTATTAATATACATGTGACAACGTTAACAGCTAATAATATTTTATTAGCAACACTAGGTTAGTATGCCTATAATATGAAATGAATTACATTGCTGTAAAATAATAGGCTAGTATAAACACAACGTAGTGTTTAATTGTTCTATGTGTTTAACAAACTGATTCAGCTATATAAGCTTGAGGTACGTAGGCCCTATAGTAATTAGGCTACTACACATCATAATAGAGAAAAGAGACAGTGCCATAGCATTTTTCATTCTAAAGCGATATTTTGTTACGCAGTGTAGGCTAAGCTTTTCATTGTACGTGTGTCTTAAAACACAATAAACGATTGAATGTCCTAGCGCGTGACTGTCTTCTAATCAGTTATGGGTTTCTAATCCATTTGCCTATACACGTCATTTGCCCACGGATTGAGGCGTCTATACGCCAAGACCATTAACGCATTCCTCCCTCGCTCGGGTGAAGCATTGTCCGTTCTTGCAGCCACTAAAGCCGACTGGACCGGAAGGTCTAGAAGTTTAGAAATAATGTTTAGACGCTTGAGATACGACACTGACAAGTTCTTCTGCCAGCATGCCCACATAGAGCTAATATAAGATCCACACTACCACATGGAATATTTATAGGCCTAGAGCCCGTGTGGGCCCCATCTAATACCCTATGAAAATTCTGACACGAATGTAGTACAGTTCAGCCATGTTGACCGTGGTGAGTAGACCATACTTTATGGATTGTGACCATCCACGGAACTCCAGATCGTGTGGACATATCCTGCCCTTCAATCCTTTGAGTCCATAAATGCGTTGGCCTATTGATTCAAGCTATGAAAAGTTGCACAGTGGTCCCTTTATTTGATTAGTATCGCCCATGGGCGATAAAAAATTTCGGAGGGGTTTTAAGATTTCGGGGGGTTTCAATTGTAAATGGTCGCAAAAGTTCAGGTTTTTTATTTTGCATGTAAAAGCATATAATTTTTTTTCGGAAACTTAATTGGGGGGGGGTTTGGGTTGAACCTGTAAACCACCCCCTAAATACGCCCATGTGCCTGCCTGTCATTCAAGAGGTCCGTCATACCTGGAACAATGACTTTGGGAGTCACAGTCACATTTATAACAATTTGTTTTTATTCTATAAATTTAACTTGTGTTTTATAAATAAGGTGACGTAACAATGGATATTTATAACAATTTGTTTTTATTCTATAATTGAAATTTTTAATAACATATACTGCTCCAGTGACTAGTGACGTAACAATAGGCCTTTTTTCTAAAATTATTAATAATGCACTTGCTTCATAATTGCAGTGACGTAACAATAGGTCTGCATTTTCTAAATTCAAATTATTATTAATTCAGTGTTGTTGCATAATCAAAGTGACGTAACAATGGGCCTTTATTTTTTTAATATAAAAAACTTTAATATAGACGGAACGAATTTATTTTCTTCATAAAACCAGCAACTCATATGCAGACTAGTTAAATTGACTGTTTCAGATAAATGTGCCTATAACCTTTATTAGCGGTTTATTTATTAGGGCTGCTCGGATTCCTGATTCTTCGAATTCGAGGTGCCTAAAACAGACAGGTATTTCCACTTTGAAGGGCGACTTACAGGCGCTGGAGCAGATGGCTGGTCTCACGCTTGTCACCTACTGTATCACTGTTGAAATCGCGCTCCTAGTTCTTGGACAAACCCCAGCTTCCTACGGTTTCGACTTTCGACTGCAACAGAGACGAAATGATGTGACTGAAAGATAGCAGCGTATTTTCATTCCTTATTATGAGCTGGTTTTTCCGCTGCCGAAACGCTGCGTTTTGCGATGTTACATGCTCGTATAATAGACTTGTTTCATAACTGAAGCGATGTTTGTCTTCCTCATCAAAATTAAATCTGTTCTTTTTTGGCGTGTTGGAGTCTGGAGCGCCTCTGGGTAGTTTCTTTAAAGGGGCGATGTATAAATTTCCGAATGAGTGAATGAAGTGACGTAACAATAGGCCAAATGAATTTCGCATTAGTGGCATCTTTTTAATAATAGACGTCTTTCATAATCAAAGTGACGTAACAATACGCCTATAATTATTCTCTAAATTTATAACTGCTAATAATAAACAGGTTTCATAATGGAAGTGACGTAACAATAGCCCTTTGTTCATAAAACATTTATTTCTTAATAACAGACCTGTTTCATATTAAAGTGACGTAACAATAGGCCTGGCCTATATTCACAAAGTGAACTTTGGAACAATAGATTATTATTATTATTATTATTGCGAACATTTTTTAACGCCCGCAAAGTCACTATAGAAATGAGAATCTGAGATTTGCGTCATAATCAAAGTGCCGTAACAATAGGCCTAGTCTATATTCTTAAAATGAACTTGTACTAATAGATTTGTATCACAATCAAAGTGACGTAACAATAAGCCTAGTCTATATTTTAAAAATGAACTTATAATAATAGATTTTATCATAATGAAAGTGACGTAACAATAGGCCTAGTCTATATTCTCAAAACGAACTTATAATCTTGACGATAAATTTGTATCATAATCAAAGTGACGTAACAAATAATTCACGAAGTGAACTTATGACAATAGAGCTGCTGCATTATTGAAGTGACGTAACGATTATTACTGGAGTAACAATAGGCTTAGTTTGAGTATTTGTAAAATGTTAACAGACTTTAGACTAGCAACAAAAGATTTATTTTAGTACTTGAAATGACGTAAGAATGCGTTTATGTAGTAATTTAAACGAATTAACGATAGATCAATCTCACTCTTCAAGCGACGCAATGAATTCTATCATAGTTTGAATAACGTCACTTGCTGCAGTCCTCAGCTGATAACCTGTAACTGTCACTATGTTGAACAAAGTTGCTTCAACAGTGTCCCAATGTTTGCGTTAATCTGGACTTGGTAACAGGTTTTCACCAGAATCTGACTCAGCATTCGTTATATTACACACAGGGTAAATTGGTAATGGCATATCGAGTGACTATGCGGTCATCCAGTATTGGCAACATCACATGTTGGCAGCGCTAGATAGATTTCCAGTGGAATCAGTAGTTTATGGCCTCAATCGGTGGAAATTTTCCACCTATTGAGGCCATAAACTACTGACCCGAGGTTGGAAGAAGAGTTATGGAAGAAGACGGAGAGGCAGAGGGAGTGGGATTGTTCTGAGGCACTAGTTAGGTGTTTGAGGAAGACTTAGAGGGGTAGTGTGAATCGAGTAGGGATTGCAAGTTGAAGCGAAGGGGCGAGATTTCATCAAAGAAAATTAGAAAAAGGTAGGCCTATCGGCTACAGATGGAGTGCGTAGGGAGCTTGGTAGTGGAGAAGGAGACTTACTATGGAGAAGCTATTTGTTGCTGACAGATTTGAATGTAGTAAGGGCTTTTGCTTTGGCTATATGTCAATGGTGCGCTCTTTGTGTTCGAGGCGTCTGCGAAAGGTTTCGAATATACCAGCTATTCCCAATGAGACAGATAGCCTACTAGAAAACAGCACCGAACACAACCAGACGGTCTTTACCAACGGAATGTGGAAAGCGATGAAAAATACATAAGAAACTAATCAAACTTGTTTGTGAGACTTTCAACGTCAACTAACTATAAGAGGCCATCTAGGGAATACCTTCTGCTTTTTGATTTTTACATTAGCGTTGAATTTGTTTGCGTCTATCTGTGCATCAGTGCTGTGCTTCACCGTCTAGCCTTGTCTCTCTACGGCCATCTGCATGCAGGTCTCTATAAGTGCGAAAGTGTTTATCTAGCAGATTCTAGCTATATATATATAGTTTCAGACGCGCATAGGCCTATACTGTATATACTTTAAAGTAGGCCTATATATATATACTGTGACAGTATAGACATGTAATCAATGTACCTATATACAGGGTGGCCCAATATAAAATGTCCCACCGGATAAAATGCAATTTCTCCGCAACCAATAGAGATTTTTCCACCACTATTTCAGTATTTACAGAGGAATGATTTTTCAACAATTTACGAAAATTTCACCTAACAATTTGCATAGCTTCAAAAGTTACAGCTTTTTAAAAATGTTTATTCAATTTTTTCAAATTTCCGAAGAAAAATGGACAGTCACTTGCAATTTTCAATGTCAAATAAAATCATCTTTTATTGCGAAATCAGAAATCTGTTGAGCAGTTTTTCTCAAGGCATGTTCGAAGTGTCCACCCCTAGCTTTCACGCCAGCTCGAAGTCTTTGTGAAGCTCAGTATGACCTTGTTGATTGAGTCCTGCGGTAGCTGGTCTCTTATTCGCTGCAAGACTTTTTCAGCTCGTCAATGTTCTTCGGCATGGGATTAAATGTCTTGTAGCGTTCAAGCATAGCTACCCAGACGTGATAATCAAGAGGGTTAAGGTCTGGAGAGCTTGGCGGCCATTCATCATTGCCAATGAATTCACTGCAGTTGGTGGCAATAAAGCCTTGAGCCAACCGTGCCGTGTGAGCAGGCGCACCGTGCTGCTGGAAAATGAAACCAGACTTGCAGTCTTCAATGAGTCTGGGTAACAGAGTTTCAACGAAAAGTTGAGCGTTTACTTTAGCCTTGTCTGGGATGAAGTGCAGTTTTCCCTTATCGCCGTAACACACGCCAGCAGAAACCATGATGTGCTTCGCAAACTTGGATCTCTCGACCACCAGGCGACTTTACATGAAAATCGCGCTTTTTGCCGGCAGACCAAACGCACTTAATATATTTTAAAATATCTGCAATTATTAACAGCTTGCTTCATAAACACTTGTAAGGAGGTCATATGATGGCATCATTATTTGGGTGTTACAAAACAATTTCTTTGTGAAAAAATCTTAAAGATGTGACTATTATTGGACCGTTCATCTGCGGAAATTCGAAAAAATGGAATTAAATATTTAAACAGCCCTAACTTTTAAAGCTATGCACTTTGTTAGGTGAAATTTTCGTAGATGTTTGACAAATCATTCCTCTGTAAATGCTGAAAATTTGGTAGAAAAATCTGTATTGGTTACGGAGAAATTGCATTTTATCCGGTGGGACATTTTATATTGGGCCACCCTGTAGGCCTACCTTACATATCTTGACCCAAGACCTGTAGGTTTTCGGAAATTCAATATTCAAAATTGTCAGGAAGACTGTTTTACACAGTAGTTTCAATTACCGCTACCTAAGTTCATCCTTCAGGAGTTCGTGGAAAGGCCTACTCTGCTCCTCTTCTTAACAGTACTCTGCAATAGCCTAGTTCCCTCCGTGAGGGCATCCTACCTGCTTCGCAGAAATGGTCTAGCCTATCCTCATCACAGTGCCTATAGATAAGCGGGAGGGTTTGTAGCATTTCTATCTAAAATTATTGAAAAGGTTGTACCTGCTCAGCTCATCCTCTACCTTGATAGGAATAAACACCTACCAACATTCCAATCAGGTTTTTTGAAAAGGTCACTCTTCGGAGACCTTACTTATTCACCTTCTTTCAGACATCTGTGGGGCATCTGTCATACCTGGAACATCTGTGGGGCATCTGTCATACCTGGAACTTGTCATCTGTGGCGCCCACAAAAGCCAAGTGACCACATCGGTTTATTCAAGAGATTTGGTGACGACCTATGGCCATGACAAGTTAATTTGCTGTAGCCTGTAGCCTAATGCGAGGTGAGGACAGTTTCAGTAAAATGATGTAATTAAGTTAGTTAGTTTATGAACGTTCTATATTAACCTTAAACTGTTCTCTTTGGCCGTGCTGGAGTCGAGAGCACCTCTGATTAGCTTCCACAAAAGGTGCTATATAAATCTTTGAATGAATTAAATGAATTATTATGTAAATAAGACCTGATACTTTCTGTCCGCTAGGGGCGCTGCGGCGCATGGTTGCTATTGAAACATCACATAATGTTTACTGTGGACTCTCAAAAATATGTAATCTTGTTTTTGGATGGGACGGAATCTCTTTTATTTGGATCAAGGATGTAGCGGCGTGTTTTTACCTGGTTTTTACGATTTGTGGATAAAGTTTGAAGAAGTAGGAATGGATGAATCTGTTTCATTAATGATATGGAATATAATAAACTTATGACAAATAATGACTGTCTGACATTTAGATAAGAGAGTAGAAAAGAGAATAAAGAGTAGACAGACGCACTTCTTAAGCGCCTCTCGAAAGCCAAGCGAAGGGCACCAGCTTATTCATGAGGGCTGAGTCGAGCCAGAGGGGTTGTCCGAAGAGTAGTCAGAAGGATGTTCGACTCCGGTGGTCAGAGGGGCGGAATAGCTGTTAAGGTGGGTGTCTTTTAGGAGGAGGATCAGATGAGTCAGTGTATGAATTCTTGAAGAAATGTGTTATATTCCTTTATTGAGGAAACAATCTGACAAAAACGCAGAAATGCTAACATGAGACTTCAGTTTTGAGTGGAAAGTCCGAGGGGTGATAGATAGAGAAGCCTGAGGCAGATGATGGTGTGTGATTGGCAATGATGGCAGAGGAACCGAAAATTTGAGGAATTACGGGGAAGATTGTTCCAGAGATGTGGTGCAGTGTTGGATATGTCGGCAAGCATTTAGTATCGTGGTGCATGTATTTTTCTCCCGTAATTTTAGGAGTCGTGAGAGTCGGTTAGGGTCAGGTTACGCGTCGTGATGGTCGGTTAGGGTCAGGGTTAGGGTTTGTGTCGTCTTTAGAAAACATCGTACCTTCCGTGGAGCATGCCAAAAAATACCGTCCCACGCCCGTAACCTCACGCACCACGATACTAAATGTTTGCCGATATGTCTTGGTTGGAGAACTTGACATGATAAGTGAAGGGGGGAGGGTCGAGAAAGAGTGAGACTGGAGGATGATCGAGTAGAGTGGATTGGCTGGATGGTGATGAGTTCACAAAGATATTGGGGCTGGGAGTATTATAGGGAGTTGTAAGTTAGGGATAGGACTTTGTAGTGGATTCACTCATTGGGTTTTTAGCTACTGAAGTGATTTGAAGGGGTAGCTCATTGTCCATAACGCATAATACATTCACTAGTTTTGTATCAAACGCTACATTACCATGTTTTTACTACTTTGACGCTTAGCATTTAGCACTATATATTTCAGCGTGGATGCTTCAACATTTACATAGCACTGCTGTGCTAAATATCATGTGAGTGAATATGCAGAATAGCATTCACTCGTAAACATTGCGAATACATGTACATTTTGAATGAAATTTCGGTAGTGATGGAGTTTTAATGGACATAATAATGGCAAAGCATTTCAATAACAGTTGTGCGGTGTTGATTCATTATACACGACAGTCGGTTTAGGTCTCCTTGTGCCTATTGTGCTGACCAAGAATCAGATCTGTTTAACACATTCATCATTAGTGGGGCGGATTATCATTTTGCATCGGTGTTTTGTGCCATTTCAACATGGATTAGAGAATTATTGTTTTCTTATGCATGCAGAACACAAGGTATCTGATCATCTGTTGGTCACTTTTTAAGAGCATAGGATTTATTCAAAGCCTTTTCTACTTTTTGCAGTGCTATGTATCTATGCATGTTTCTCATATAGCAGCCTTATGGTTAGGAACAATTTCAATGATATTTTAAGACCAATATCTAAAATTTAGTTTGTGCAGTTTACTTAATGAGCACAAGTTGTCTTCAGAAGATAACTAGATTTTGGTTTCTCTTTTTCTGTTTAGCGTCAGGATGTCTAAGCAGAGAGCATTTTCAGTTGCAACAAGCTTGTCGAGCACCATTCAGCTTAACGATGGTGTGCTCATGCCACTATTTGGACTCGGAATGTACCGGACAGGAGCTGGGGCATTAACGGAAAATGCAGTTTCGAGTGCTTTGCAAGCAGGCTACAGAATGTTTGATACAGCACAGTATTATGGGTAGGATGACAGAGTGTAAACAACAAAATCAATATAGCTGTTTCCAAATGTCTAATACTCAAGATACAAAATTCAATGGTCGCATTGTCTTCTATTCATTAATTACTTTTTAAAGTCTGTTGCTTCTATATGACAACAATAGGTTGCTACGAGTGAGTTATTGTACTGTGGTAACACTGTTGAAAAAACCACCGAGTTAGACTTCTTTCTGCATGCTCTTACCAAAGAGTTTGATGATGGTCTTTAAGCCTTACAGTGGGCTAGCTGTCCCTGCTAGCTCTGCGGCAGACCAATTTTCTTTGAGGTAGAATATTTATTAGTTAGTTAATGGAGAAAGCAAGGTCATTTTAAAACTGGTTTTATACAGTTATTTAAGATAGGATTGTTTAAATACTTAATGAGAAAAGTTTTAGGAATTGAGACTGTGATAATGATTGAGTAGATTTTCAGCAATTCTAAGTCATGGCTATTGCTGTAATTATTATCTTAAATTATATGTTGTTTGATTGTTTTTTTTTGAATGATTTGTTATCTCTAGTAATGAAGCTGAAGTGGAACGAGCATTGAGGAAATCTAGTGTTAAACGAGATGATCTCTTTGTTGTGTCAAAAGTTTGGACAAGCAGTCACGGTTTTGATGCCACAACAGCTTCAGTCCGAGAAAGCCTTTCCAAGTACGTTACCTAGTTTTATTTATTTCGTCTTTTTGTGAAAGGATCTGGAACCTACATCAGTAAGTATGTTTATTGCATATTTTTAGCTGTGACATTCCTCACAGACATGGTCCTGAGTGTGATGGATCTTGTGACTCAGTTGCATACACTGCAACATGCAACACTGAAACAACATGACTTCTTTTCACATTCTGTGTCTTGGTGATGTATTGTCACGTTTTTCATTCATTTATTTGCATCCAAGATAGGAGAATGTGTATCTTCAAAACACTGCATTTGTTTAGCAGATTTGAAAACTGCTAACCGCATAAAATCGATTGTGGTTTTTGTTCGATTGTGGAACATTTCTGGTATAAGGCTTACGTGGACTGAAAACTTCAAACATCGATAGTTTACCGTGACTGGCTTCCAGGCACGAGGCCGAGGGTGACAAAAGATCCTGATAGGAAGTTGATGACATTTTAGGTCACATAAAGTCTTGAAAGAAATGCGACAGCTGAGTTCATTGCATTTCTTAGCATTGCAGTCCTAGAACAGCTGCTGTCCAGCATGGCCACAAGTGTATGGACACAGTTTCATCAGTTAGACTGAAGAGATACAAGTGAAAACTCAGGAGACACTTGGCAAAAGTCAGTAGGAAGACTGCAATGTATATATATATATATATATATATATATATATATATATATATATATATATATATATATATATTATAAGTATGTATTTAGTTATATGTGTGTGCGTGTGCATGTGTGTGTTCATTGATTCGTTCTATAATTCAGGACATTATTTATTTAGTGCTCCTCAAGTTATCTACAGTACTCGTTGGTGCGTCTAGCCTAGCCTGGGCTTAAGAGACAGTTTTCATGTGTTGGTAGAGAGGTACGAGTAGCATCCCTCGTCAGAAGGTTGGGCAAATCCTTAAGGAATCAAACCATCAAACCCCAGATGCCTTACTGAAAACCCATTGTATTGCCGTTAGTCTAATATACCTGGTTTGAGTGCAAGTTCTGAAATGCCATCCGTTTTCAGAATGGAGACAGACTGCATCGACATGTTTCTGATACATTCGCCATCTGGTGGCAAGGTTGTTGAGACGTACAAGGCCTTGCTCGATTTGAAGGCCAGAGGACATATCAGGTGTGTAAAAACTAAAGAAAGCTTTTATTATTAGAAACTGTTGGCAAATGAAGCATAGTTTAATCTCTTGTGAATAAGAAAACAATCTTTATTTGCCTGTAGAAGAATTGTACTTGATGTATCTAACTTGGTACAGATAGACATGAGGCTTGCAAAAGGTTGCAGCTTTTGATGTCTTGGGTCATTTCGTTCGCGGCTGAAAACTTACCTCTTTCAAATTGCTTACCCACCATAGGCTGTCTCTCTGTCTCTTACGGACTGATCTTTTGGATGTTGACCTGATTACGGCTTGGTTTTGGTGTGCCATCGGTTGATGCCTTGTGCTTTAGACACCGGCGCAATAGAAGTTGCTAATTACATTACATTACATTACATGTCAAGATGGCTATTGCTTTAGCCATATAGTTATGGAACTGTACGAGATTAATTGTTTGAGATGTGTGAAATTATTTAATTATAATAAAGTTGTTTGTGGTTTATTGACTAGAGCGCTCAGCCTGTAACGAGGAGAGTACTGGTTCAAGCCTTGTTACTGTGTAGGGATCTTGAGCAAGTCGTTGGCAAACAATTGCTCTGTGCCATTGATGTTCTGTTTAAGTTCATGTGCATGTCTGAGCTTTGGAAGGAGGGCAGTATCAAATACAGTTGTATATTGTATTAGAAATATTTTTTATATAAATACATTTAAATATAAATAAACAATTTAAAGAAATATTTTGTACTAGTTAAGAAGATAAGAATCCCTTGAGCTAATCCGTGAGGCAGCCCTGGGTATGAAGTGTACAAAGCAAACATTACGTATATTATTATTTTACTGCTGATAAAGATTGTTAAAGGATCTTATGTGCTGCTGGTAATTTAGGTCTGTCGGTGTGTCAAACTTTGGAACTCAACACCTCGAAGGGCTTAAGGCAGCGGATTTGCCACCGCCCTCTGTTAATCAGATTGAGTTGCATCCGTTCTCAAAGAAACCGGAAATCGTGAAGTACTGTCGAGATCACAATATTGCAGTGATGGGTTACTCGCCATTGGCACGCTGCCAGAAGGACAACGATCAGGACCTGATCAGTATTGCGAAGAAGTAAGTCTTGAAATGAGAGTAATTGTAATAGTAAATTTCTATAGGGTCTCTTGAAGAGAAACTAATCATAGGCACTCTCCATAAAGGCTAGCATGGGAAGTGTGTGAAAGTCCATGAATGTGACTTGTAATTGAACCACCTGTACTTTGACTGATAGGAACGTATAATGTGTAACGTAGCAACAATTTTTGACGTTTTAACAACATAAAAAACAACAGTTTGCATTGGTTCCCCAGTGACTTTTAGTTGAAATGGTAAGGACCTCTCAAGGGCATTGACATGTGGCTGTTGGGAGCTTCTGAAACGATGAGCTGAAAATATATCTTGAACTGTCACAGGATGAATAGTTGGGTTTTTTCAGGTTGAGTCTTCCAGTTGTTGTTATCACCAGTTGGATAGAAATGGAAAGAATATGAATATATCACTGCACATTCAGTTTGAAGAACACAGCCATAGAAAATAATAGCTTTCAATTTTAGCTAAATGATTTGTGATTAGCCACATGTATAGGCCTTTTGTTAGTTAATTCGTCTAGGGAGAATAGTAAATAAGAAAGATATGAAGACTTTCAAGCTATTGCTAAAGTATATTTACAATATGTACAAAATTAGAACGATACTCACTCTCCAGAACAGTAGAACAACATCAGAAGTCAGACTCTTGGGAAAGACGTCTGCCTACGCTAGCGAATAATACAGTTGTCATCCATGTATGGCAGGCTAAAATTTGAGACAAACTCGACGACTAAGGGACACTGTCAAAGAACATGTTGAAGTTGCGGCTGTGTCAGCTTGATTTTTCTTGAAATAAACGAATATATGTGATGATGATGATGATCAATACAGGTATGCAAATGTGACACCAGCAGTGCACAGCAAAACGATCCTTAACTAAATCCGGTCTGAACTTTCAATTGAAGAGCTACTCAATTTATACTCTTCGACTCATACCTTTTTACAGCGAAACGGGGTTCGTCTTGACTAAATGTGCACATGTGAGATGATGCGATTATGTGATGGTAGGCCACTCCCAACAATAATATGTAGTATAGTTCATGAATGTTAGATGTTAACCATAATTTAGAATAAGCATTTCACATTGTACTGCTCGTAGTTTGATCTTATGAAATTTCCTAACTTTTAAGTTGAGTATTGTTTTCTTTTCTGAATAAACTTTGAAGTCACCAGAAGTCCGTCGCTCAGGTGATGATACGATGGAGCGTGCAGATGGGTTTCATCACTATTCCAAAGTCATCAAAGCAAGAACGAATTGTCTCCAATGCACAAGTCTTTGATTTCATGCTGACAGAGCAAGAGATGCAGACTCTGGTGGGTAGCAGTAATTTCTTTGAATTTTTAAGATAAATTAGCTCCAAGACTGGAATGGTCTGATTGACTGCTATTGTATTATAGTTTTAATATGATTTATTCCCAGAAATATGTCCGACATTTAACATTCCTGCTTTCATGTAAACTTCCACTCTTCATGTCGGCCCTAGGGCTGGTTCCCTTGCTTGATTTTGGTTCCCTACTATTCTACAACTGCAAATGTTGTAAAGTATTTTATTGCAAGATTCTGTCAACTGCGATAAAGCAAAGCCTGCTTAGAAGCTACATATTCAATACTTTACAATAAAATTGTATTTTAAAGCTGAATTAAATTTGTTATCCGAACCTTTGATCACTCTATACCAGAATTTACCATGTCTTGATGGATGCAATATTTAGCTGCTACCATGTTTATAAATTAGACCTATTCTAGTGTTGAGGGAATTCTTTCTGAAGTCCAACGCAAAGTTCTAGTCGGCCTCTCCTTGTGAACTTGCATCTTAATGTTGACTGTGGCGATTCAAGGGTTCGTCTCCAGTGCCTTTTAAGAACCTCTTAGGGTCGATTGTCATTGTTTTGTGCAATGTAACTGTGTAATAGATTTGTTTTGCTGAGGTATAAAAGACGTGCATGCATTTATTAGGCCTTAAGTGACATAGTTACTATTTGTTTTCATCAAACTTTTACAGATTTTGTCTTTATTTTAGAATAGTAAACCAGACAACTTCAGCATTGGATGGGATCCTACTACAGGTCCTTGGGTCGACTAGCCAGCAATTTCAACTTTTTTATTTATTGCATCAGCAGATCATCAGCTTTTTTAAATACAGCTAAACTTGCAATGAATTTGTTCTTAATGTTGTTAGTTGCATAGAGTTAAACCATGTGCCAAAATTTGCTTTTCAAAATGAGATTTACATTTTCATTTTCTCTGACACACTTTTTCATACTTATTACAGACAGACAAGAATGAATCTGCACAATGTTAACACTTTAACAATGCTCTGCATTGGTTTCCCAGTCGCTTTTTGTAAACTCTGATCAGCTTTGCTTGCCAACTGCTAATTTTAATTCATGCAAATCTGTCGGTTCTTAAATTGCGTGACTTAAATGTGTCTCTTTTGTTGGACATTGCCTTCTGAAAGCTTGCAGTACAGAATTCAAAATATGAACAAATTTGCGATTAGGATGGATGAAAGCCAGTAATGATAAATAAATTGTCTAAGATCTCTGAAAATGTTGGATTGCTGCTTTCGTGTTTGTTCTTTAGCTATAACAATCCTCTTAAGTGCATGACCTCAGAAGTTTGTTGTTGAATGAGACCTGTAATGAATTAGCAACTCCCGTATTACGTGTAATTTTTAAGAAGATGGTTGTTTTGTTAGAATTTTTGTAGAAATTGGATGATATGATACAGCAATAGGCCTACTGAAGTTTCATAATGCCCCAGCCAGACAAAGTCTGGAGGGTCACAATGAAATGGGTAAACATTATCAAACATAAATGGACAGTAAGAGGTTGTTTGTGTAATTTTAACCAGTCTAGCTGTCATTAAGTGTGTGGAGCTCCTGGATCGTGACTCATTCCGTCCACCGGATTGCTTTCGTGTCGACAAATTGACGCAATTTTCTTCCGTCAGTCAAATACAATTTATTCATGATATAATAAAAAGGGTTAGATTGCAAAAGAGTCGTCGAGTTTAGCCACCTAACTTCACCGAAGGTTTTCCGGCTGTCGACTGTCGAGACGCGAAGATCAACTCGACACTGATGACAGAAAGCTCAGATGGTCGACTCCTTTAGATTACAAAGCACGTCGGGATGAAATGCTTTGGTATCGTATCGATAGATTTATATAGCACCTGTTGCAGACTAACTCCACAGGCGCTCTCGGCACGGAAACCCGAGGGAATAGAAACGCCTTTAAAGAGAGAGGCCGATGGAGAGAAGCCAGTCATTAGTTTAGCCCTTAGCGAGGGAGGAATGTCATTCCAAATAGACGGACTCACAACAGCAAACGCCCGGTGTTGGGCTAAGGCGGTCCTAGTCCTAGGAACCAATAAATAATCAAGACGATTTGCAGAGCGCGTGGAACAAGGTGAGGTTGCAGATAACGGGTTTCGCATATATATAATTTATATATATATATATATATATATATATATATATATATATATATATATATATATATATAGTCTAGTCCCTATATTTTGGAGCACTGCTCAGCTGCGCTTTGGAGGCCAGAAAGAGGATCGTATAGACCTAATTCACTCAGTGATAGGAAGCCAGCGCAAAACTTCAAGCACATTATTTATGTAGAGATATGCGCAAAGCGAGGGAGTCGGACTGTGTGCCTAGCTGAAGCATTTAAGACCGATTGAAGGAGAAAGACGCTGTTTCGGGAGGCCCATAAGAAGTGAGTTGCAGTAGTCTAGTCGGGAACAGACAAACGCATGTACTAGCCTATACTAGGCTATGGTGGTAAAGACAGAGGTATGGTGGATCTGAGCCGCCTCAGTTGAAAGAAGCGGGAGCGGGTCATGTTGGATATGTGCTCTGTGAACGTGAGGGAGGAGTGAAGTGTGACGCCCAGGTCACCTGCACTATAGAAGAATACATGTGTAAGCAGGGAATTTCTCAGTCAGCAATTGAAAGTCAAGTTTAGCAAGCTGTTGCCTAGTCCCAAACCAGGTCAACTAAGTCTTTGTAGCATTTAGGCAGATTCGGTTGGGCAACATCCAATAGTGAAGATGATCAGAAACAAGACAATAAATAGAACGGACTAAGGAGAGTTGATCAGACGATGGACCATGTTCGAAAGCCTGAGCATCATCTGCATAAAGATGGCCATTTGCCCTGTGTTTAGCAGATAAAGAGGGATGTCGGCAATAAAGAGAATGTCGCGCCCCAGGGAAACGCCAAATCTAACCCCAACCCACTGAGCCCTGGAGTCTCCAAGGACAACCATCTGCGTGCGGTCAGTGAGGTAGGATTTAAGGCAAAGGAGGGGACCAGATAGGCCACAGGGTAACTGCAATCGCTGAAGCAGAATCTCGTGGATTATGTGTCGAAACCTGTAAGGTGTAGGGAAGAGTGTCCTGGGTCAATTTTTACATTTTAATGCATATAATTTGTACTAGTTGTAGTACATTTAGGCCTATAATATATAACCACGGCTTAGATACCACCACTGACCCAATCTAGGACATGTCCCAGTGCAGGACATAATACTCCGCTATGCCTGACTCCGTCTGTTTCATAGATCATAGCAGCTATTATTATCACCGGCTCAGCAGCAGGTTATCATCGCTGACGATGATTTCAATTGAAAGTGCAACTGCCCGAAAGCTGAACTATAACGAGCTATTGGAACGATGCGCGGAAAAGAAGGCGAGGCAAATATTTTCCTGAGGCATTAGCTCGAGTATCGATGCGATATAATAATAATAATATTCTTTATTGAAATAATTCGGTTGACGAACCGCAACCGGTTACAGTGTACAGTTATGCAATTGAAACAATTCACAAGAACACAAATGACAGAAGACATAAATCTTAACTACTAACAGAACAGACAGCCTGCAATACACGGCGCTAATAGCAGCCTACAAAGCACGTCCGCCTACGGACCTCGATCTCGGCACATCTCGCTCTCTATTCCAATGTGTTATCCAATGCGCTATCGCCCTCCCCCCAGTATTGCAGACCTACTTACTTTATTGACTTAGCTGTTTCTGTTGTCGGTGAAGGAGATTGGTTAATTGAAGACTTGACGTTCGGTCGTACTTCTTTGCTCTCTTTTGCAGTGTATATTTGGTAGTTATTGGGATAATTGGGGCCTCAAGCAAGGCTGGGGGGGTTCATGTACCATAGCGCCGTTATCACAAAATAGAGTATCCGTCCTAAGACTATCCGGGGATGAATGAATTTATCCCCCGGATGGAATAAACCGGTTTAGAGTATCCGGGGGGATAAACCATTCGTCATATGCGTCACGATAGCCAAGACGAAAATCCAGTCAAAATCACCAAAAAACGAAGTAAATTAATTTCCGGTCGACGTACAAACTAAAGATACGCAACTTAAAATATTTTATGTGTATAATAAATCCAAACAGTACGACTGAATACACTTATAAACCGCCAAAAATGCAAACCAAACCGAATACTTCATTTCGCTAAGGGGGATACTTATGTATGGGGGATACTCTATTTCGTGACACCGGCAATGATTGTTGTCAAACTGCAACGCTCTAGAAGTCGTTAGCCAGGTCGGTGACAGGATCCCGATTCCCGTAGGTGCGTAACGTGCGTTCATGTTATTCCTGTAGGGCCTCCTGGAAAAGTTGCAGTTGCTTCGTGCCTGGTCCAATGATTGATTGTATCATTTCTTACAGGTTAGATTCTGTCGTCTAATCATTTAATCTTCCCTTCAGCGCTTCAAGCCATTCAGTCATTTGCGATCAACTGCACAAATAGCGTTCATCTGTCTCTGACATTCGAGACTATTCTTTGGTCTAAATTCCTCAGCAGCTGTCGGTTGAACATTTCGACATCAGCCAACGGGATCAGTGTAACTGTTTACCTGTGTTCGTAATTCACAACAACATCTTGCTTGACGCACTCGTCATGCGTCTTAAGACGTAAGTTCTTATTTGTACGGACTTTGGCCTCTAGGCCTATATTTTAAGCGGCTTAACACTTTAATGACGAGCTGTATTGATTTCCCAGTCGCTTTTAGTAGACTGTGTATTCCAACCGAAGTGACCTAACCAGGCCTACGATTCTTCGCTCAGCTGAGGGACATATGACATATGACATTCTACTAAGTACATTATTTACTTACTTAGGCCTACTTGTCTTATTACTGGCATAGTGTAAACGAGCGCATAATAATAGATATCTAGAATAAGCTTATACGCTATGTAGGCTATGTGCACTTGAATGTGTGTATGTAGCATATGATCCTGAGTGGCCGAGTGGGTTGGTGCCCGCTCGCCGCGCCGGCGCCCCGGGTTCGCTTCCCGGTCGGGTCGGATTATCAGAGATTAATTTCTCGGATCTTTACTGCGGGTGGCTCGGTCGCATTATAAACGTGGAGTACAATACAACACACAATACAACACATCACAATACAACTGGGGGCGCGGTGGTGTAGGGGTATGTTCGGTGCCTTGCAGCTGGAGGGTTGCGGGTTCGGATCCACCTCAAAGTCGCCGCGTAGGGACCCTGGGCAAGTCCTTCACTCGCAATTGCTCATGCGCTTCGGCGTGAAACTCCGATTCAGCGTTCGCGCAGTAGTCGGGAGCGCCTCTGAATGGGAAATCTGGTTGGGGCGCTATAACAAGTGTTCAAATACAATACAATACAATACAATATGTATGCCAGTTACCTTTATAAATGTGTTGTTGGCCCTATACGTGTGGTTGTTGGCTGATCTCTATGTGAGTTTTCTTGCGCTTGTCTCTATATGTATAATATATAGTCTATATATATATATATATTGCATGCATGTATGTATGTATGCATGTGTGCGTGCATTATATAAACACTGTGCATGCGTATTTATTTATATATAATATATATATATTAGGGTGGCTCAGAAAACAAAATTTATAATTTTTTTAACTCTCACCCTCTCAGAATGTTCCAAATAAATAAATAAAATTTCCTGTAAAGTTTTTTATTTTTAGGATGATGTTTAGGGGTGCCTCATGGCAAGTGTAGTTTTACATAGGAATAGCCTGTTCGTACAATGCCGCAAATTAGTGTTAGTGGTTGAGTCCAAAAAGTAAACAAATTATATTCATTGTCTAACAATATCTACTGTCTAGCAGTGCATACATTATTAGAGTGTAGGACATTATCCCCCCGGACATTATCCCCGGACATTATTCCCCCAGGGTAGGACATTATCCCCCCCAGTCTAAGATATAATCGTATAATATTCTTGCCGAAATGCAGGAAAATGATGAGAATAGTTGTTGGCCTAAATGGAAGTTTGATTTATAAGATGCTTAAGTGTTTCCGTAAATAGAAGCTAAAATGTTCTAGAGGGCTGTGGCGTACTGCTAATAAATGGTCTGGCGGTCAAAGTGTTTCGTACTGCTTATGAACTGAGCGACATTAACAAGTCTTAAGTTATATACATATATACATATATATATATCCATATATATCTATATATATATAGGATAACATATGTACATGTATATATAAATACATTATATGTACATATACATATATTTACACAGAGGGGGGGATAATGTCCGGGGGGATAATGTCCTACGCAAAATCGGGGGGATAATGTCCGGGGGGATAATGTCCGGGGGGATAATGTCCGGGGGATAATGTCCGTTCCCCCCATTATTAATCAAGAGCATTAACACTGTGTATTCAACGGCTAAATAAAGGATTAATAAAGAAAGTTCTGAAAATGGTTCTAGTTGGACATCATCTTCAACACAAAAACAGATAATACAAAGACTTTCTACCATTAAACGCTAATGCCTAGCATTTAAGCCCAGCCACAATTGTGGATTTCCTAGAGTCTTGGAACAATTTTCTATGCTCAGCATGCATGCAATCATTTGAAGGGGAAACTGTTTCTGTTCTTCGTCAGATCGGCATAAAACTCCTGAATCAGAATTTCTACCATGTTGTTTACGACATTCAGTGCCTTGACATACTTCAGCACTGTTTTGAATTCAGAATTAGGCCCGAGCTGAAGATAGTCTACGGGTAAACTCAATGCTGTGAAGAATTGAATAGTCTGCTGAGAGCCTGCTTAGATTAGTTTTCTGTTTTGCTGAAGGACTGACTACCCGTCATGGCGAATCAATTTGATGGACTGTTGTTTCCAAAAGGCCGACTCTTCATTATATTCACCATTCATCGTTTATCTTCAAGAGTGACAGACGGATCAAACGTTGTGAGATATTTCATTTTCTCTTTCAGATTCCATAGGTGCCCAATTATTTCTGCAATGCACCATCAGATAAGACCTTATTCATGGCAGAGTGCTCCTGCAACTTTTCCAGGAACAATAGGTCATTATTCGGAGCCACATTTGGCATCGAAGCTGCAAACCATGCTTGAATGTAGGCCTGTCCACCTGCATTGGGCAAAGTAGAGAAGCTGACATAGACCATGTTCTTGTTTGGCTCCCACCACATGCCTGGATGCGACCAAACATGAAGATTTTCTCTCCCAGAATTATTGATGATCTGAATGGGCAGTTCCTGGTAATCTTCTTGTGGCTGAGTTTCTTGAAGTCATTGTTCGAACGAAGTTCAAAACTTCAGGTCCTTTGCCTAATGTGATCTTTCTCGTGACTTCAATATCCTCTGAACCTGCATGGAAAGCAGCATGAACAGTATCAGCCCAGGAGGATTGGAAACATTTGAACATACGTATATCTGGTCCAGAAGAAGGAGCTAATGTCAATGAACAGACATTCAAGAATATGATGCCGACAGGCAAAGATAGCAGACGTTTGTCCAACTTCTCCACCAGAATAGTGCATGTATACTGTGTTCGACGATGTGGTGTCGAAAGCCATGCCATAGATGCCTGACCTCATACCTGAATCTTCTATACCTGCGACTACTACAGCGACTATTATTTCTCCTATACCATCTGTTAGGTTATGGAACTTCAAGCAGCTGATCAATGCCTACTTAGATATCAATGCAGGCAGATGACTGACTTTAGCTCTCCCGGTCATGCATGGAAGAAGTTTGCATCTCTCTACTCTAACTACAATCATGATGAGGCACCTCTAAACATATTCAGAATCAACTGAAACTTGGTCATAATTTTTTATAAATTATATGGAACAGAATGAGGGGGTGAGAGCAGCAACTTTTAAGAATTTTTGTTGGCACCATTGCCGATGAACCACCCTTATATATATATAATTATATATATATGGCACCAGATCATTAGTGTATTGACGCACTCAGGCACTCCAGCCGTAGAGACTGTGGAATTCCAAGCCGCTGATCAGTGATCACAGACCGACTGACTGAGTGCCAACAGACAGATAGAAGCAGACAGGCAAATCGTAATCTCCAAACTTCTAAAGCGCCACTCGAAACCCAAGCGCAGGGCACCAGCTTATTCACGAGCGTTGAAGATAGATAAAAGAGAGAGGGAGAGACGGATTAGACAAGGCAGGTATACGAGTAAGCCAATATTCCTGATTACATTACGAAACTCGGCCTTCTTGACTGAATCGACAACCCAGCCCAGTTACAGCCTCTTTCGCAGGTCGACTGTCCGTTATCCTGCTGACGAGATAATGGTTCCCTCGCCGATCGCTGCTTCGTCTGCCAGACTGGTTCTCCGTCTAACATCGGTTCCATCATGTCTGCAGCTCCTCGCCGTCGTCCTCCGCAATCGGATGACCAGTCATCATCCTACGTCGACACCTCAGCCGTCACGCGCCATCCTCGCTCGCTTCTACCTCCTTCCTTGCCATCACCTGTCGCTTGTTACCATAATCCGCTTCGGTATATTTTCGACCATCCTCCTCCTGGACTCCGTGAGAGCTTCAGATGCTGAATTGATGTTTGAGTGCTTCTTGTACAGAAGTACCAAGTCGTAATAACAATTATTTAACATGTAATGTCTAGAACGAACCCTGTAAACCTAGAAATGTGAACATCAAGACTATAAAGTACTCAAATGTTTCCTAGATTAGCTCTGCTCATCGTCATCATTATTTCTGGTTTTTATATGGCGCTTACAGTCTACTTAATGTATCCTAGTTTAGTAGTTGATCTCATCCTCGTCATCATTGATTTTTAATGGAAATGTTTCTGGGTCAGTAACCAATGTGCCCTCTGCCGCTCATGTATACGAACTCCTGGATGGTGTGGATAGAAGCTCTCTGGGCTGTATAGCCCCAGGAGCAATTGAGCCCCAATGCGGATTTCAAGGAACATAACCCGCTTGCAGCATAGGTGCATGCATGGTCACTCGTTGTGTATTTGTAATAAGCCAACGCCTTCGTCATTCGTCATGTTCATTGTTTAGTACAAGTGTTCTGCGAGAAACAGGGCAATATAGTTTTTCTTATTTTTAATGAGTAACGGCACTATATCTTGCTTAGATGCAGGAGGCACAAAAATAATGATCAACGCATTTGAGGGCTTGTGTGTAAAGTTAACGGATCAGCCCTTTGCAGGAACACAAAGCTATACAACGAAAGCTAGTTCCCATAGGGCCACTTTTTGTGTAAGAGAACGATATTTAGGCCTAATTAACTAGTTGCGTCTTTTGTCAACTAGATTTTTGAATAAACGAATATTTGATTTGATTGATTTGATATATTATAGCTTATCCACGGATTCTAAAAGCCAATCATCTCGGAGCTGTTGTGTTGATATGATTTTTGCTGATCCTTAATTATTCAAGCGATCATTGCACTTGTTTTCTTGTTTTGTTCTAAGTTTTTGCTGTTGTATTCTGCATTTTCGTGTCATGTTATGACGTCAAAGGTCATAGAGCGAACAGGACGAGGAAATTGAATTCCACACGGCTAGAGCCGCCTGCAGGCCACCCCACTGCGAGACTCTTATAAACAGAGCTTCTCAGTTGAGGCGATCGATCTCCTTGGTCGATCGCCTAGCAAAGGTCTGGTCGATCGATAAATCGATCACGCTCGATGAGTTAGATTCCAAGAGGAACCTGGAGCCAGACCATTATTTTATTTATCGAATTTACATTACTTGAGAAAGTTCAGGCTAGGATTGATACAACATTGCATCGACAATCAGAGGAGTCTTGTAGACCGTTAATAAGTGCTGCGTGTACTCTAGCAGTTAATGGACAACCATATAATATGCAGCTATACGAATACGATACGCAAAATACACCGTACACAAAAGCTCCCGAGGTCGACCGCGCTTCGATCGCCTACTCCATTCAGCGCGATCGATTTTGAAATCGCCTTCTATTTTCAAATGACAAGCTCTGCTTATAAACACCATTTCTGCGAAGTTCGTCCTTGTCGTTACGTGCTTGTTTATTGAGTGGATATTACTACTGCATTTTTGTTAGTTGATTTGTTTCCTTGCCATAGGCCTATAACGCTACCGGGTACTTATCATTATTGTGGACTCCTCATTGTATCTAATGTTGTACCTCATTGTATGTACCTAGTGTTACATTGCTATGAACACTGCTAAAGATTAAAATGCGAACGAGACTTTATCGCCAGACAATTAAGTATTGCTTTATTGCAGAGTCTTTTAGTATGTGGTTCAACATTTCTATTTTGCTTTTATGCTTATAATGTTTCTAATGTTCGTGTTATAAATATGTTTGTACGTGGCAGCGCAACATAAATTAGTGTAGACTGAGACATTCTTTCTTTGTTGTATCATCATCATCATCATGAGACTTTATTATGTATGACTTGTATAACTTAGCAGATAACCAATTTAGACTGATAACCACAGCACTTGGTGGTACTTTGGCTTATATGTACAGACGTTGGACACTGGACAGCCTAATCGAAATCATTCCTGGTCTAATGTACACACTTCCAGCTACCAGAACACCCATAAGGACTTCTAGGAACATCTAGTAATCGAACTTAGCTCTGAAGCCGCCTGTATGAATGCCTAGCCACAATGTCAATTTCTATTGGTCCTAGATTCTCGACGTTCTTATTTCGTAGGGGGAAGTGGGGCAGGACGGCCATGCTAACGATTAAATGAATTTTCAGGCATGAAAAATGGAATGAAAAGGAAATAAACTGGTGTGGTATACACTCTATGACACCTGATTATAATCATAAAATGACAGCACAATAGCTCTTCATTTATGACTATTTAGTCGAGACAACTGCATGCCTGTAAAGTGAGCATCTTGCCCCATATCTGGGGCAGGATGCTCACAACACAGTACACATCAGTTCACTCCACACATTCAGCACAGAGACAGAAATCGTCGTCAAATACGCCTTCTGCTTCAGCACAGACCTCGTGAAACTATGTTTTACACTTATTACAGGCTATCCACTAATAATAAGTGGTTTTCTGGGGATGCCATACGGTAACTCAGCCTTCCCCGTCCTTAGTTCTCCATTTTTAACTTTCTACGATGCTAGAGTCAATTGTTCCAAGTCATATTTTCCTCGATCAGTTTTTCTCTTGTAGAATCTGACCATTTCTGATAGGAAAACAATCACAAAAAGCTAAATTAATATACCATACAACATTAGCCGACACGGATCTTCCAGTTTTTACATAATACAGAATGCTATGGCGGGGCAACATGCTCAGGTGTACAAGATGGCACTGGGCGTTTTGCCCCATCACGGGTGGTAGCAACACAACGTAATTTTATATTATCATCCACACGCAAACAGAAAATTAATCCCATCATTAAGTCCGTAAGCAATAACTACATGTAAACAAACCAGATTTATGAGTTTATTGAACTTGCAAAATCTGTAAAACTGTACAGTGTTTGATACTGCACAACGCCCCAAAACAAACTTTTAATTATACTGATTGCCCAGCAGTATTAACATCGCAATAAATTATATGAATATGCATGAGGCTGTGTCAGGAAATAATCTAAGCTTACATGCTCCAAACTGGATTGGAACGCGAAATTTTAGAAATAAAGGGGATGTGCAATTGTGCATCTTACCTCGCATGGGCGTCCTGCCCCACTTCCCCCTAGGTGTCGTTTCATCATTCATTATCGTCGTATCGACATAATTATTTTCGCAGACCAAATGAGAGAACACTAATTAGCATTCCTCCTTAATTGTGTCCAAACCGATGGCATAGACAGTCACCATCTCGGTAATAAACATATCGCATCTGAGCAGGCTTCGCGAAGAGGTGCTATATAAATTTCCTGAATGAATGCATAATGTGGTTTCATGTTGTAAACACTCATTTTGTAAACGAAGCATAGAACGCCAGCACCATAAATTGAATTGAGGTAATAATAAAATCAACGCGGCCATACCGCTACAATGGCGCCGGTAACAGAGGTAATTGTAGGCCTAATTCTAATTGTAATTAGCAACTTCTAATGCGCCGGTGTCTAATGCACAAGGCATCAACCGATGGCGCATCAAAACAATCCGTAATCAGGTCAACATCCAGAAGATCAGTCCGTAAGAGACAGAGAGGCAGCCTAAGGTGGATAAGCAATTTGAAAGAGGTAAGTTTTCAGTCGAGAACGAAATGCCACAAGCGACTGAGCACAGCGTATACTGCAGACACAGGAGGAGAGTTCGAAAAAGTAGGTCCAGCAACTGAAAAAGCTCGTTTGCCAAGAACAGTTCTTGATTTCGGTATGACCAGACAAAGATGATCAGATGACCTCATTGAATAATGATAAGTCTGGGGAATAAGAACTGATTTTAAATATTGTGGTTGGCCAGAGTTTACAGTTTTATATACTATGCGCCCCAGTTTGAAACGAATTCTTTGCTGAACAGGAAGCCAATGCAAAGATTTAAGCACAGGGGTTATTTGTTCATATTTGGATGGGTAAATGATAACAGATAAAATCCACAGGAACATACATGTAGGCCTACGCTTACATAGCTAGTTCCTTGGAATCATGTTGTACGAGTAAGATGATGTAGCGCTCCCTAAGCGACGTCTAGAAACGTAATGAAACGTAACATCCAAACCGATAATGAGCCGATTTATTGTGGATCTGTGCTTTAGCGATACATTGCACTTGTTTTCATTTTTCTTTCGTTGTCGATTTATGTTGTTCTAACGTTGCATTTTTACACATTGTTTTGTAAACGTTTGATGCAGGAGCATCAAGTTTTTTGAATGGACGGGAACAATGTAGGGATTGACTTCTATAGCACCAGATCATTAGTGTAGGCCTACCCAGACGCACTAAGACACACCAGCCATAGAGAGTGTGGAATTCCAGGTCGAGAACGAAATGCCACAAGCGACTGAGCACAGCCGGATAGAAGCAGACAGGCAAAGATAGATAAAGTGACAGAGAGACGGATTAGACAAGGCAGGGATAGGAGGAAGCAAGTATTCCTGATTATCTTACCAAGCTCGGCCTTCTTGACCAAATCGACAACCCAGCCCAGCTAAGCTGACTTCTTTCTGCATAATTATAATAGTGGCTATCTTAATAGTTACGGATCAGACCGTTAGACAAGCAGTACGATAGAACTGTCGAGCGTTCAGAGTTTGTTGTCACCATTGATGTACACTGTTTGTGACTGCAATAAACGACATTAACTTCTGCTGGGCGTCTTCGATCGTCAACGGCCTCTGGGCCCGTGGTCGGGTCGACATGGCCGAGGCACGTCGAGCAACCTTCATGCCGGTCTCATCGTGGTCAGCGCCGACAAAGGAATCGCGCCTGACTAAGTTACACATGTTGGAACAGTTACCTCCTTTCATCAGTACTTCATACGCTACAAGTGGTGGAGATGCGTGCCTTAAGCGCTAAATCCGCTACAAATTTATATAGCGCCAAATCTCAATATATATATATATGTATATATATATATATATATATATACATATAATATATTGTGATTGAGAAAAAGCGACCGCGTGAAATATTATTTATAATA
Organism: Aporrectodea caliginosa; assembly: GCA_020284085.1. Classification (NCBI taxonomy): domain Eukaryota; kingdom Metazoa; phylum Annelida; class Clitellata; order Crassiclitellata; family Lumbricidae; genus Aporrectodea; species Aporrectodea caliginosa. The sequence goes on from JACEVL010000196.1 coordinate 98,217, forward strand.
TAAATAATATTTCACGCGGTAACTTTTTCGCTATTTCGTTGTTATATTAGAACAACGAAATATATTTTAATCTTGACTGTAACGAATGTATTAAAATAACTTACACAGGCTGAATGATATTATAACCGGAATGCACTAAAATAGCATTTGCAGACTAAGTGATGTAAGGTGACGCGTGGCACTGCTTTACTATCATATTTGTTATGACCAAGCGACGTTTAACATCAACTAAAAACACCCACTCACACACGCATGTTCGCACACGTGCAAGAAGTCTTATGCTACAAAGACTTTCAACTTCATTTAATAAAATAAGAATGAAATCCGATTCAACACCGAAGTATAAATTGAAACAGATAGGCCTCCAAGAAAGTTCGACTCCTGAAGTCCTCTTAAATGTTCATCGACTTTGTTGAAGCGATGACATTGGTCAATACCAAACCGATAGAGATCAGAAGCTTTTTGTTCTATGACTCAGTTAATGTTACGTGGGCTCCGAATACCGCGTCCAAGAGAAGCTTCTGTACTCCAGCTCGTCAATCGATTCCGCCTCATTTCGATGTTTCTTCCACAGTCCTCCTGCACTTCTCCCGACGGCAGATTACTTCGGAACATCCGCGGAATTGTTCCGCACAATAGCACATTGCGTATTCGTCGGTATCCCGTCTGAATTTCCACCATCCGTGCGGCGTAGATGAGCGGATCGGCAAGGCAGTTGACGAGGATCAGATTATACAGCGCCAGGTCAATCTTTCTGATGAATCGAATCATGTCGAGCCACTCTGGGGTCGTCTCTCCCATGAAGTAGAGCAGCGTGTAGAGCTCAAAGGAGCAGTAGGGCAGCCAGCAGAACATGAAGGTCGCGATGATGATCAGAGTCGTCAAGAGAGCTCGATTGTTACGCCAGACGGACCGCCCGCGATCCGCGTGGTCGAACTCGCGGAATCGGTAGATCTTGAGACAGATGACGACGTAGAGGAACATCATCGACACGAGAACGAATACAGCCACGCACATCAGCAGCTGGTCGCTCTTGTATCTCGAGCACCAAACCGTCTCGCAGATTTCGAGAAACGTCGAGTTGCTGCGGCAGTGCGGGTAGCGAGGCCAGGGAACGATGAAATCGATGAAGCTGGCTAGGATCGGTAGAACCCAGAGGATGGCGATGATCAGCCGGACATGGACGACGTTCGGACTCATGCGGTGCCTCAGCGGATGCAGAACGGCGTAGCAGCGATCGGACGCCATGCAGATGAGGTTGAGCAGCGAGACAAGGTGTAGCGCAACGCGAAACCGCTTCACGATCTCCAGAGTGCAAGCCTTCGTTGGACTCTCCCATGTGTCGCCGTCGCCACAGTTTATCAACAAGGCACAGGTGCCCGTCAGAATGTCGGAAAGGCTGAGGCTGGTGATCAGACGAAGGTTAGAGGTCAGTCGCCTATTGGACGCGACGATCGCAAACAAGGTAGCCAGGTTAGCAACAACGGAGCATCCGGCCAAGACATTTGTTGCAGAGTAATCCATCCGTTCATTCACTACGTAATTCAATTCCATCGATAGGTTCCAACCATCTTCTGTAACTGCCAGCGAAGCTCCAAGTCTGGAACGGTTACTGAGGTTCAGAGATACGTTGAAATTATCCATCGCACGATTTAATCGTTTCAGTCTTCCGCACTGTCTCTGAAAAAAGCACGCAACTGAGTGTGATGACTACGTTTACAAAACTCCGAAGTTTAGATTATTTCTAGGAAAATAATAAATCCGAAAGAAGTCGAAATGTAGTGAGATTTCTTTTGCGCAATGGAAACAGGTTCTGAAAAGATTGATTACTTATCCATTAGTTGCATTATGCAAGTCATAATTTGAGCCTTCGAACGAACCTTCAGAGGAGCAATAAATGTTCAGTTACATCACATTACATTACATTATACATCAGTTTACAATATACGTAAGCGTAATCTCCAAATTTTTTCAGCGCCCAAAAAGGTAAGTCGTGGAAACAAGTGTATCCACGAGCACTTAGTCGGTTAGGCATGAGAGTCGGTCATATTCATTCATTCATTCAAGTATTTATATAGCGCCTCTTCGAGGAAACTACTCAGAGGTGCTTCAGGCTCCAGCACGGTCAATAAGAACAGTTTTCAAGCGCTTATAGAATGTGTCAAAGAGTGATCTAGGGAACAGGCGCAGGCGCAGCTCAAGAGGGAGGCCATTCCATACCAACGGGCGTATACCACAGAAAAAGCAAACTCTGCATGATAGAGGTACGAGGAAACGGAACTGAAAGCATCCCCTTCCCCGCTCAGCGTAGGGAGCAAGTACACCGAGTACCCAACACAGGCCGACAAAGGTCAAGTAGGTAAGTTGGAGCGAGGCCAAGCTGGCATCGCCATACCAAAAAATGTAAAATGTGCTGTTGAACTAATTATGCTGAAAGAAAGTCGCAAAATATAAAATGTCCTGATGAACTAAAAGGGGTAATAACATTTTCAGCTAAAGACTATAGCAGCTTTACCAGTTCAAATCACCTGAACTCAATACTGCACCACTCTGAATACTGTCCTGATGCCATTGTAGGCACTGTGCTGTTTTAAAAACTGTTGGCTATTGTCGATGTCTTTAACAGCAACGTCGTTTGTAGAACTTGCGAAGCTTGAATGCATCAAAACCATTTGGGTTTTATATGTCTCATAATATGGAAATCTGAAGAATATGAGAATAAAATTACTGCCGTATGGTCTTCTCATTTCATAATTACGACATTGTTATTGGGCTGCTTTATTCAACTTATTCTGCGAAAGGAAGTCGCAAAAATTCAATCTCGACACCTTAGGTCTTCCGTGAAGCCAGAATAGGACGAGAGATATAAGGCACGTGAAAAGCATCCATTCCAATTGCCACCTGTAGACGTACCTTTCAAATGCAATTTGCTTTAGGACTTTCAGCATAATTGCATCATGTGGTGAGGGTAAACGCTGAACGTATAGTTATATTATATTCTCAACTCTAAAGATACAAAAGCTAAATCGAACTGATATGCGTGCATCTATACATATTCGAACACCGTTGTAATAAACATGGATGCATGTAAATTCCCTGGTTATTTCTCTTCATCTCCTCGTTTTGTAGGGCTTTTATAAATGCACACAGTGTCTCACATGTTATCACCGTTTTCGAGTCAGTGCTTCTAGTCCTTTCCGTCCTTTAGAAATGCTTTAGCTGCTCTCCTTAATGGAAACAATTAGGCCTATAGGCATTGGTTTCCATTAAACCATTAAACCGTATCGCATAAGGTAATTAGTAGATTAGCCTACCTGGGAAAAGATCACATACAAACGACGATATGACTATCAATTCGTCAATGTTTCGTCACAGATTTTCTTTTCCCACCAACAGCTGTTCTGTTCTGTTCTCAGCCATCCTCGTTTCGAGGGTCGGCCGCATCATGAACAATATTCCAACGTCTCCTGTCTTCCGTCAGTCTTAACAAACAGCTGCTTAGACGAATTCAGCCACATGGAAAGCGACTGCACTGTCAACTGGAAATATCTCTCATGCACCGCAGCAATGCGCGCTTATCGCCCGCCGGTCACACACACACACACACACACACACACACACACACACACACACACACACACACACACACACACACACACACACACACACACACATACACACACACACACACACACACACACACACACACACACACACACACACACACACACACACACACACACACACACACACACACACACACACACACACACACACACACACATATATACAGGTCTACGTGAATCTTATATCTAGCCGACTCCATATGCAGTATAAAAATATGTGATATGTATGCACGTGACAGTCGATACACATGAATATGCATACATACAGTCTCTGCAGAGATTGTACTATATATCAGCATGAACTACGATGTCGTCTGAAAAATGTTCCATGTATTATTGCGCTGAATGGTTCAAGAGCGTGATAGACTGGCGTTAAAACCCTACTTTTAATTGTTTGACCATTATGCCCTCGCTATCACTTTTGGTTTCCCATTTCAAATTCTGTATCACCTCTGTTTTATATTTAGATGCATACGCTTACCTATATGGGTTAATGTAATTAAATAAATAAGTAAATAGTTTGGTAGTCAAGGTTTTCATGTCGGCAATATGCAGTATAAAAATATGTGATATGTATGCACGTGACAGTCGATACACATGAATATGCATACATACAGTCTCTGCAGAGATTGTACTATATATCAGCATGAACTACGATGTCGTCTGAAAAATGTTCCATGTATTATTGCGCTGAATGGTTCAAGAGCGTGATAGACTGGCGTTAAAACCCTACTTTTAATTGTTTGACCATTATGCCCTCGCTATCACTTTTGGTTTCCCATTTCAAATTCTGTATCACCTCTGTTTTATATTTAGATGCATACGCTTACCTATATGGGTTAATGTAATTAAATAAATAAGTAAATAGTTTGGTAGTCAAGGTTTTCATGTCGGCAATAAGTACCGTGGATCTGCAATAGGCTACTTATGAGAGCAAAGAACTCTTTACTATCAACCAATGAGAACGGCAATGACAGTGGCAACCGATTGGTGGATAGGAATTTGTCGAACACCAGATGTGTTGAATTTCTGAGTGTTTGGTTCCTTCAAGAAGTTAATCATTTATTCTCGTTCTGGCATCGTCTTTCTCAGTCCTGCCCTGCTTATTGGCCTCGGCGATTTCGGTTGCCTTAAGTTTACACCTTTTGAAACATTTTAATACAAGATCTCTCTTGACGATTTCATTCAGTAAACGCTGAGAAATAAACAAGTTCTCTTGCAATATGATATTGCAAGAGAACTGGTCATTTCTCAGCGAGAAATTGCCAGTATCTAGGTGTGGGGGCCCGATAGCGCATTGGATAACATCTGGCACAGAGAGCGAGAGGTACCGATTTCGAGCCCCGTAGGGTAGACATGCTTTGTAGGCTGCTGTTGGCGCCGTGTATTGCAGGCTGTCTGTTCTGTTAGTAGTTAAGATTTATGTCTTCTGTCATTTGTGTTCTTGTGAATTGTTTCAATTGCATAATTGTACACTGTAACCGGTTGCGGTGTGTCAACCGGATTGTTTCAATAAACGAAACTATTATTATTATTGTGTGATATGAATTTTCGGTTTGTTCTCGTGACTCGAAGCAAGACCTTAAAGCTTTTTGACATTTTTGCTACTTCTCGCAGTTTACAGTCTGCTACTACCTTGCTGACAACCTGGCAATCGGGTTCTATCAATATTCATCAGAAGGGCCATAAATCCACCGAGTATGCATCCCTTGACTGTAAATTATCTGAGTACACGTTTGGCCAAAAAATTCGTAAGAGATACTTTAACACTCGTTGGCCGTTACAGAGAGGATTAAATTCCATTTGAATTTCGTTACATTCATGAATATTTCGTAGTTATACAAGTAACAAATGTATGAAGCCCCTTTTCCTCACTCACACAGTAGCCTATACATCTGACCTAGAAAAGGTCAATTTTTACGGTGCATTGACCCAGTTCAAACTATAAACTCCATGCAAATGATAATGGCACAACAGACTTCTCTAACGTTCGAAATTCATCGTGACAACACTACAGTCAATTGTAGACTCACTGCACAGTCGACAAAATAGGTTAAGCGCCGGCTTTTATGTTGTTGGATCATACAGGAATCATTATTGATCTCCAAAGCGTCTTACTGGTAAAGTCCTTAGGTTCCCGAGTGCGTTTTCAAGACTCGCCACAAATTAATTATTACTACGGATTACTGCGCATAAATTATGAGACTCTGTTGTAAGCCGCTCTACGTTGCATGCATGCAATGGACTATTTTTCATCAGCTCTCTAAGCTTATCTGTTCTAATACTCGGCACGTGGGAAGATGACCTATTTCACAGCTGGCGATTACAGTTAGTCATCGACCACTTTCCACCGATGGCCTTAGAAAATTATTGGGATAGACTACTCGCTTTTAGCAAGGCAGTGATTTATCGAAGCACTTCCGAAAAATCCACCCATGGAGAGTATTTTTAATCTGCTCTCTATTTAATCGCTAGTCCTGGATGCGATGAATTCGAAAAACATGGAGTTTTCTGTAAATAAAGTCACTGACATTGACACATGTACGTGGCTAGTCTCAACATGAGCCCCTCGAATTATATTATTAGTGTTTTTAAAATAAATGGTTTCTAAGTTTTCAGGTAGATCCAGTTTTCGTACAAACTAAAGTCTGGTCTGTCTTGTGGATGTGTGCGCACGCGCGTGTGCGTGTGTGTGTGGCTAGGCAGAAAAGCAAGACGATACCTACTACATCTATCAAAGCAGAGTAATATGGGCTTTTAGCTTTCCTTTCATCTCGAAAGGGTTATTTTTCTTTTACGTTGATGTATTTCAAAGTGTCATCGTGTAAACGACGATGTTTCTGATATAGTAGCATGCAATTTACAATGATTATGGTCTGGAAACGTTAAAGGTTCTGCTCAGTCTAAACCTAAGTGCTGACCATTTTCTCTTTTTCATATCCGGCCATGTTGCGACCATGCACGTGCGGCTTAAGACTCGTATTGTTTCTAATCACAAGAACAAAACAAAGACAAAACATTGCGCTGTGCCATGAAGATGACGTTTTGCCATCAACCCTCTCGTAGCATATTATTATATTATATTTCATTGTATTATATTATTATAGGGCTACTATATCATACTATACTATATTACATGTATGTCATATTAGACTATATTATACCATACTATGCCATACTTTACTGTATCTTTAGTTGTGATTGTATACTCTTTTGTTAATGTGATTTTTTTTATGTTTCTTTTCAGTTTGTTTGATTTTGAGCCCAAGCTTACTCCAATCTAAGTTTCGATTGGCTGTCTTTCGTTTCCTATCTGTAATTTTTTTATCTATAGGTGTCCCTATTCAGCGGGATCCATGATCCCTTCTGGGCCCCGTGTAGCCAGCATAATTTCAAACTTTTGCCTTATTGTTTCATTTGTTCTTTTTCTATTCTGATGGTTACAGAAATAAATGAAATGATCATCTTCATCATCATCATCATCGTCATCATTATCATCATCATCATAATAATAATATACTGTAAGCCTACATCAGACAACAGCGATTAGCAATTCTGTGTAACTTTGGGAGCGTTAAATGTTTCGTAGTAGACCTAGTAATAATGTAGTAATAATAATAATAATAATAATAATAATAATAATAATAATAATTATTATTATTATTATTTATTATTATTATTATTATTATTATAACAACAACAACAACAATAATAATAATAATAATAATAATAATCTTCTCCAGCAGTCTCCGGATATTTAGGCCACCTGAGAGATCCTTAATACCTCGGGTAAAAAAAATATAATAATAATAATAATAATAATAATAATAATAATAACAACAACAGCAACAACAACAACAACAATAATAATAATAATAATAATAATAATAATAATAATAATAATAATAATAACAATAATAATAATAGTAATAGTAATAGTAATAGTAATAACAACAACAACAACAACAGCAACAACAATAACAATGATAGAGGCACTAAACAACCGTTCTGCTGCAATTACAGCTATGTATGGGTCATAGCGTTTAAATATATTTAAACTAATCGACAACCAAACGACTTCATTAATAGCTTAAATTATATAGGCCTTGATTACTGCATACGATATTGCATAGAGTAACATGTTCCTAAAAATATTAAGCTTTCAAATATTGGAGGATCAATTTCTCTAACAATACGTGTAAAATAAGCTGAACTGTAAGCTCATTCGCCTGGAATAATTTAACTTTAATGTAGAAACGAGTTTTAACAACTTCGATCTCCATTTAAACACGACTGTTTTAATCTAGGGAATGTAAACTCTCACCTTCGACTGAGCAGTTGGGAGACCTTGTAGACCTAGTTCACGACGACTTGTACAGAAATGAGCGCTAAATTGCACGAATTGAAGAAGTACTGTTCTCAGGAAGCAATTCCTTTCATTTTCGGTGTGCCTTTTGAACAATGTTGACCTTAGCTACAGGTTAAATATTAATATGTAGGCCTACCAAAGAAAGCTCTACAATATCTACAAGCTTAATAGTCTTGCTAGAAGTACTCAAGTAAGCAATTTAAACTGTTCTCCGATGTAGAACATACGCTGAATTAGCAGCAGACAATAAACCTGAAGAAAAAATCCACAAAATCCACCAGCCTACACGTGTTATTTCCTCAATTCTTGTTTGGTTGTTTTTCTCGCAGTTATGCACACACTGAACGGCATCGGTTCCAATATAAGACCGAGCATGTACTGTCGTGGATCCGCCGACACAAGTGGCTCGCCTTCTGGCGGCTCTAATCGGAAATGCTGCAGGAGGCAGGTGGCGAAAAGAAAGAGACGCTCTCTGGCGAGAGCCTCTCCAATGCATTTACGTCTTCCGTCGCCGAAAGGCATCAAGCTAAATGAAAAAACAGGTCATGTCTAACCTCTTTAATCAACCCGCCTGTCGTGCTGTCGGTCTTTGTCACTCTGTCACTCTGTCTATCTGTCTATCTGTCTGTCTGTCTGTCTGTTTCTAGTACTGTTGTGTATCATTTTATAACTTCTGCTTGCATCTGAAGCAAAACTTATATATAGCAACCTCTCAACCTAATCTGCAACTACATGTATGTCTTAGTGACTGTCTGTCCGCCCGTCTGTCTGTCCGTCTGTCTGTCTGTGTCGTTTCGTCTCTTCACAACTGTCAATTATTGCTCGTTGACACACTCTTAAAGAGACTGTGCTAGTTGTCCGTCCGTTTGTCGTTCTCTGTCCTCCACTCTGTGTTTAACCATTTTGAGCTTTACTCCATCATTTACAATAACATCATTCCGTCAATATCCTTACATTTTCTCATATTCCTTTTATTTTTTTCCCTTTTCTCGTCTTCATCCGCTTTCTCATCTGTCCTGAGCGTATAATGACAACACACGTATCATCTAGTATTTTTTTATAGCGCATGACATAATTCGCCCTGAAAAGCTTCTGCAAGAGACCTTACGCGATCATCACCATCACCGCCTATTTTCCACCGTAGTATCTTGCTGTCTCCTCTGCTTGACCTCCCCGGATTTGACCTGGCACCGGAATGGAGCCTGGCTATTGCGGACTTGAACTGATTAACAAGCACCGGTGAATAAACTGATCACCATGACGTGACTTTTGTATGTATTGTATGTATGTAGGCTATGTATGAGCACTTGTTATAGCGCCCATTCAAGATTTCTACTCAGAGGCGCTCCCGACTACAGCGCGGACACTAAATCGGAGTTTCACGCCGAAGCGCATGAGCAATTGCGAGTGAAGGACTTGCCCAGGACTTGCCCTCCCTACGCGGAGGCATGAGGTGGATTCGAACCCGCAACCCTCCGGCTGCAAGGCACCGAACACCACGGCGCCCCACGTGTGGCGTTGAGAAATTTTGGAGATTTACATTTACATTACATTTACAACTAAATGTGTACAGTTTCTTCGTGTGCACTAGCATGGTAAGCATGCCGAACAGTCAACCCAGAGGTCGTCGGAATTCACATCCACTCAACACAGATTGTGCATGTAATCTCAGCTGTACAAGACTAATGGACTGTAGGCTGTCGTTTGTAAGAAAAGACAGCGAAGGAGAGAACTGGCCAGCCGCCCTCGTATGCCCTGGCTGAGAAATGATGGCGCTAGCATTTTATACTAACTGGGAGCGGCGTAGCCAGGAAAAAATTTCGGAGGGGTCTTAAGTTTTCGGGGAGGTCCATTAGAAATGTTCGAAAAAGTTCAGTTTTTTTCTGTATTTCGCAAATACCGGTACTTGCATAGAAAAAATTTCGGGAATTTATTTGGGGAGTTTGAACCCGTCACGCCCCCCCCCAAAATACGCCTATGCCATCTACCTCTTGTTTTGCTTGGTCTATTGCAAAAAATAAATCATATGCCTACTTCTTTCTCAGAGCGCTATCCGATGAGATAAGTTTGATCGTCTTGTCGAGATTCTCTTCCTTGATGAACCTCTCAATTCGAAAGGACCACGGATCTGTCCAGACTTTCTCGTCATGATGAACATTCCAGAAATTCAGGAGAACCTTCAAGCACAGTCAAAACTTCAAGTCAAAGCACTATGTCTATACTGACGCAGGTGCGCATGTCAGCTGCGAAGACAGACTGATAACTTTGATTACGCAATGCCCCTGCCTCTTTAATAACTCATGTGTAGTCTTTTGGTCTATGTAGCTAATTAAACTCTGTGGACAATATGCATGTAATCGTATTCATGCAATTTGAGCATGTGCAGTAATATTTCCGCTGTGTCCATCTGCACTCGCAGATACACATGAATAGACATAAAGAGGTCTATATAGTTTTACGCACGTACATATACATACATACATACACATAAACATACACATACACAAATATACATACACATGATAGCCCACAAATAGGCCTACATGTATGTTTTGTATAGATAGCCTATGCGTTGTTAAGGATAGCAGACACAAGCTTTTTGCGTCAACTGGAGTTTATTACATTAATTATTATGCAGAGGCGCCATGGGTGGCTGGTAATCAATTAGCAGCAAACTGTGTTTTAATTAAGTTAAAATAAAATTTGACACAAAGCATAGTAATTCTACACATTGCTTAGATAACTTTAGTGACCGTGTATAATACAATCGATTGTATTATACAGTTATATTCGACTCCTGTAACAATGTGTGATCATCCGTTAATACTATGAATTGTAATCATACTGCGGTGTGTCAGTTTGAAATTTCAAAACGAAGATAATAATAATATATGCATAACAACTATTCGTTAATTTTTCAACATCGAGGGTTTACAGTTAAACTAAATTTTCGGACCCCAAACAAAACAAAAATGAAATCCACGATTATTTTGAGCAAGGCTTAAATCTGATCTTAAGATATTTTAATTCTATTGGAAACTATTTACAGTGAATACATCTAATAGTAAGCTGGAGCGAAACTTTCTAACAAATTTGCCAAACGAATATAGACACCAAAATCTGTAACCGTAGCCACAATCGTAGGCGTATTCTCTTTACGCCGAGATTTAGGCCGACTTAGGCCTAGTTACAAAGCGCAACTTCAAGAAGATCGCAGAGTAAGATAACTTTACTTTCATGTAACTTATTACTTAAAACAAACAGGTTGCTGCAAATGACGAAGCTCAAACGAAGATAACAAAAGATTATCCGGATGCAAAATAATCCGACTTTTCATGGTCTCAAGTGCAACGCCAAGAGAAGCAGCTGAGTAAAAGGAGGCTGAGCAGTAGTAGTGGTTGTAGTACTTGTAGTGGGGGGGGCAGTGGTGATGGTAGTGGTGGTGATGGCGGCGGCGGCAGCAGCAGCAGCAGCAGCAGCAGTAGCAGCAGTAGCAGCAGCAGCAACAGTAGAAGCAGTAACAGCCGCAGCATCAGCAGCAGCAGCAGCAGCAGTAGAAGTAGTAGTAACGAGAGTGGTGGTAGTCGTAGGACTCGTAGCAAATATTGCTGTTGTTTATATGGAGATAACGGTTTCTTATTTTGCTGCTGATGCTATTTCTGCTGCTGCTGGTTGTTTGTGACGTAGATGCTGTTTGGTTGTGGTGCCTGCTGTTCTATTATCCTTCCTTTATTATCGGTCTTAATGAACAACGGCGTAGTCAACAGAACCGACGATGTCGACAACAACATCGGCAGCGCTGTTCTGAGATGATCATTATTTTCAAAGTTTAAAAATAACAGCAAAACAGAAAGCTCAAAATATCTCGTGCATTTAAAGACTTTGTTGATTGTGATTCTACATGCAACAAGAAAATCCTCTAAACAGGCCAGCAAAAAGAAAAAAACTCTTTTAGTGAGGCCTTCTGGCTTTGCTGATCTTAATTTTACAATGGTGCCAATTAAAACGAGCTGTTGTTTAGCTCTGCACGTTCCATATCTATGGCACCTACAAAAGCGCATTCGATTATTAGGACGCCGCAAATGAACGAAGTCTGTCCCTGTGAATGCGAAAATTCTTTTTACCCTGATTTATTATTATTTTTACCCTTTCGCTGCCACATACTCGTCATTCGCAGCGAAAGGGTTAACCTTTTAAGAACATTGAATTTTCTGAACATTCTGCAATGCGGTATTCAATCCACAACGCCTACCTTTGTGTTCGAAGGGATAAGATATCCATTTAACGCCTACCTTTGTGTTCGAAGGGATATGATATCCATTTAACGCCTACCTTTGTGTTCGAAGGGATATGATATCCACTTAACGCCTACCTTTGTGTTCGAAGGGATATGATATCCACTTAACGCCTACCTTTGTGTTCGAAGGGATATGATATCCATTTAACGCCTACCTTTGTGTTCGAAGGGATATGATATCCACTTAACGCCTACCTTTGTGTTCGAAGGGATATGATATCCACTTAACGCCTACCTTTGTGTTCGAAGGGATATGATATCCATTGAACGCCTACCTTTGCGTTCGAAGGGATATGATATCCATTTAACGCCTACCTTTGTGTTCGAAGGGATATGATATCCGCTCAAATTGGTGTCCTGGATTGTGGAGTGCGGAAGACTCAGCGGAACATGAGACAAATATCGGAGCGTTTCCAATATGGCTGCTTCCATGATGGGCATTGTCCGTCGGTCGAGTAGCGTTGGCAATCTGCCGGAACCAATTTGTTGGTCAATTTCAGTCTGTAATTTGCTCTGGGTCTGAGGATGATGAACCATTAAAAGTACAAAAGCGTTTAGAGCGATTGAAGTAGTCAGTGTTCCTAGAAGCGGGTCACAAAAATCAGACAGATAATTTTTTTACATAAAATTCGTTGCAAAATGTGTACGAGGTATTAGATAAACCTGTAAATTAGGTAATCTATTTAGTTAGGCTGCTTTTAACTTCGTAATTTATTTATGCTCATTATTGCTCCCTAAAGGACACCATTTCGTCCACCAAAGTGGCTCGTTCCTAGTTATTCATCCAATAAATATAACACGAAACCATTTCAAATTCCCTCAAAACGGCAGTAGTAATCACACATTTATGTAGCACCTTTTCAAGGGGAACATTCCTTAGAGACTTTCCTGGCCTGCTCATATAAAGCCATAATCCATTAGTCGGCGTTTACAAACCGAAGCGAAACGTGAAATCCCTCGGCATCAATTTCAAAGACTTCAAATGTGTTTTTCTTTCCACAACTAAGCACATTTCTACCTCTGTAGTAACTACAGGATACCAAGTGGTTTTCGTAAAGTGAAGCTTTAAAATTATTCGAGATATCACAGAACATAAATTAGTTACTTATTGACCAAGAATAAGGAGTCAGCGGCATTGAAGTCATTTGAAAAGTTAATATATAACTCGTTAATGTATAATCTAATAACTTCTTAAAGTGTGCCTATAATTCGCGCAGTTGTGGTTTGCTACCAGAAATGATGATGTCGATAAAGATAGCACGTATGTCGTTGTCAGTCATAGCATGAGGAGCTGAAGATAATTCATCCTCTTCTTTCAGTTTCAGAAGACCATCCAAGAAACATCGAAGATTTGTAGGATCATAATTATTCTGCGAAAAATTAAGCATTTAACAAATTTAACAATTTAACGTTGTCAGTTAAAAAAAGAATTTAAAAAATAGCAGTTGACTTTGACAAACTTCTATTATAGCCTAATCTGCATGATAGCCATCTCAATTGTTCATTTCAAACTCGACAACTGTAATTCCCCTTTCTACAACACCAATTCGTCTCAAATAAACCCATGCAAACATTCCAGAACGCTCTCGCTCGTGCAGTCACCAAAACTTTCAAACACCATCACATAACCCCCGTTCTAAAATTACTTCATTGGCTAAAAGTTCATCTCGCATCCACTACAAAATTGTATCTGTAACCTACAAGTCCTCAAGTTGAAACTGGGTCTTGCCCCAAAATATCTCAGGGATATCATCCGTCCTCCTCATTCTGCTTCTTCTCATCGGCCTCTCCGATCTCTGGACCAGTCTGACTGCTTTGTCCCACAAGCTACGACCACAATTGCTCAAACTCTTGTCCTTTGCCATCATTGGCCCTCTCTATATGGAATGCCCTTCCCTTCACTCTGCGTGGCACTTCCTTTCTCGATCATTGTCTTCGTCTTTCTCTCTTCTTAAAACTTATTTCTTCTCTCGGGGTTCTCGCACTGGGAGCACTACTGAATGGCCACAGCTGTGAGCGCCGCTATATAAATTACTAATTACATTACATTACAACACCATTCAAACCTCTCAACCTTCTTACATTCAACAGCTATTCACCATCCAGTAGCTGTTTTTAAATCGCTATTTTGTAATCACGATTTTGACGGTCGCTGTTTTGTGATGGCGGTTTTTAACGTAAATCATCTTCTGAAGACGTCGGCTGTAAAATGAGTAGCCTACATATGGGGCGCGGTGGTGTAGTGGTATGTTCGGTGCCTTGCAGTCGGAGGGTTGCGGGTTCGAATTCACCTCAAGCCGCCGCGTAGGGACCCTGGGAAAGTCCTTCACTCGCAATTGCTCATGCGCTTCGGCGTGAAACTCCGATTCAGTGTACGCGCTGTAGTCGGGAACGCCTCTGAGTAGAAATATTGAAGGGGCGCTATAGCAAGTGCTCATACATGCATAAACTATAAATTGTGGTTGGGAGGATTAGACAGCAGGAACACGACCTGCCCTCATATGCAGAGGTCAAGAAAATGAAGTCGATTGCATTTCATCGCCTTAACTATTTCCCATATGGTACAAATGACTGAAACTTTTCTCTTTCTTGTGGTGCGCCATCGAAGGACTCCTTTGCATTATTCGCCGGAGGCCGTATACAGAAGTTGTTAATAGTTCTCTGCATCAAGGGTTGTTATGGTAAGATGTAGGCCACTTACGCAAATTGTGCGTAAGTAAGCTAGTCTACACCGGCTCAGAAGATCAGAGAGTAGATGGAGCATGAAACGAGAAGAATTTTATAACTAAACAAGGAGTAGTATACGAGAACAGAAGGAAGATGTGAAGAAGTACATTTTGATCTACGTAATACCGAACTCGAAGGCCGGATGGAATTATACGAGGAAAACGTGGAGACTAATGCTGCCACATAGACTAATGATCGGCAGCGAGTGGTTTCAATGAGAGTATCCGTCTAATCTATAATAGCATGGACTATTACAGTCACTTTACCGCTGAGCTGAGATGTCTTGAGTTCTGTTACAGGTATGTAATTTGGCCAGGTACCGTTTGCCTGTTATTTACCATCATTTGGTTCCGTTCCATCGTTATCTGATCTTAATTGATCCTTAATCCTCTGTTATTTTGTCTTAGATGATCCTCGGCATAGTTGTAAAAAACGTTTTTTTCGTTTTTTATTAATTTCCCGAAAACGTCGTTTTTTTCGTTTTTTATTTCTCGTCTCGTTTTTTTCCGTTTTTTATGTTTTGCATGTAACTTTATTTATTTATTTAACTCTCTGTTACTATTTGTTTAATTTTATTTTTGCCTGATATCCCTTACGTTGTCTCCGTCCTTTCAAGGATTCGTCTTATTTACGTCACTAGGCCTATTTAGTGCCATCAGTTGAGAAATAAACAGCACTGTACAGGAAATAAAATTTATAAAAGTTATTTGAATTTCTAAGTTATCCAAAATGTTTTCTTTGTACTCAGTAATCTCTGATTGACTGATAAACTGACGGATATTACTCCATATCAAGTTCTTATATAAGTCAGAATTGTTAGTAGACCTACAATTTTTAATTAGGCTAAGTACACTCTATGCTTACAAAGTTTAGCTTTTAATTGCTTATAAAATTATCAGCTTGTATTAATGTGGACTTATGTATACAATTTAAACTTGAATATTTTAATTTCTCAATTTCTTTTTAAACCAAACTTATGAAAAAGAAAATATGTTTTGTAGATTACTGTTACTTGGTGTTTACTAATAAAGTTATGTTATTTGCTGATTAAAATTAAATTGTGTAATCAAGGTTTATTATTTTAAAATGTAGTAAAAGCTGTAGAAAAGTCAAATTATTTTCTTTTCTGTTTTTTTCTCGTTTTTTTCCGTTTTTTATTTTTTTCAATAAAACGACGTTTTTTTGTTTTTTATTTTGATTTTACCGTTTTTAACAACTATGATCCTCGGAGAGCAAGCAGTTGTTGTGAGAAATTACTAGAATGCAGTTGTGGACGGGCCATTGTACTCGTGTGCCATGGCACATGGTCCCCTCTGGCTTCAGCGCGCAGGACCCAAGGTCAGAAAGGAATTAAATATACGTCAATGCACAGAGATTTTAAATATGCATTTTGTGGGACATGTTGGGCTTGATACCCCTTGCATGATTAAAAATGGCTAAGCCTTCAAAATGGCTACAGTCCGACTCTTCTTGGTTGGGGTTATCATTATCATCAATTGGTACCCCGTCAGAACGGCCCAGGACAAATCGGCCCCGACAAAACGGCCCCGACAAATGGGCCCCGACAAAACGGCCCCCGTCAAAATGGCCTCGACAAAACAGCCCCGTCATTTCGGCCCCCGTCATAACGGCCCTCGTCATATCGACCCCCGTCATATCGGCCCCAGTCACATCGGCCCCTCACAAAATATCCCACGTCCCAAGTACTTTTAAGTTGGATTGATGAAAAGAATTCTTTGCGTAAATAGAACTCGGATTGGTAAAACCGTAGTTTACGTTGCCAAATTATTTTATGTGGTCAGTTTGAAATGGAAGTTGGATTGCTGAAAATAATTTCGGCGTTAAAATGGAAGTTGAATTTATGAAAAATAATTCGATGCGTAGGCTAAATAGAAGTGGGATTTATGATAGTTGTCACTGAAAGCATTTTAATAATTAAATACGCCAACCAGTTAGCATTAGAAAATGGGCCCCGAAGTCCATTGTCCAGCTGAACCGTCGCTTGAGGCCTCATTTCAACATAGTTTGTCAGCGTAAGCTTAAAAGTACTTGGAACATTTGATATTTTGTATGGGGCCGATATGACTGGGGCCGATATGACGGGGGCCGATATGATTTGGGGCCGATATGACGGGGGCCGATATGACGGGGGCCGATTTGACGGGGGTCGATTTGACGGGGCTGTTTTGTCGAGGCCATTTTGACGAGGGCTGTTTTGTCGGGGCCGTTTTGTCGGGGCCCATTTGTCGGGACCCATTTGTCGGGTCCCATTTGTCGGGGCCGTTATGTCGGGGCCGATTTGTCCTGGGCCGTTCTGACGGGTCACCTCATCAATTATACTACTACAACACTTCTCTAGTTGTTTAGCTCACGTATGTCAGATAGAAAAATGATCCTTGGCTCGATCCGTGATTGGCTGCTGAACCTACAATACACGAATCTCTCGGATTAATGAACCGCATTTAATAAAGTTTTAAGGAATGGATGGTTGGGAAACTATGGATATTTATAGAAATGTGTGGTAGACATGAACAATAATAATTAATTATCAATATTAATAACTAATACTTGAGCATGCAGTACTTGATGAATGTACGAAAGATCATATAAATTTTGTTTCCAGATGAATAACCTTGACACTGAGCAGTTCCTTGTCAATGAAAGCATCGAGCATGACCATCGCAGCCTCCAGTTTCCTCATGGGACTTCTGACGACGAACCGTAACCATGGAAACAGGTCTATTTCCAGGCCTTCGGTCAATGAACAAGACTCGCTGAAGAGCCTCGTCGTTGCCTTGTAATCATGCATCTCTTGGTCGTCATGACGGTAGCGCCTGCCAATGACCTGAGTTAGAAAGCAGAGAAAGATCTGGGCTAATGAGTTGTTGCGCACAATGGATCAGCTTACATGCTATACCCCGCAGTCGATCGAGTCGAGTGTATACGATCGACTTGGCTCGGCCGACGATCGACTCATCGACTTTGTCGACTCGCCGACCTTTCGACGACTCGATCGACTTGGCTCGGACGACGATCGATTCGATCGACTTCGTCGACTTGGACAATAGTCTCTTGGCCAAAATTGCTGACGACTGTTGCATTCTTATGATCCAGTATCTAAATTACTCATGTATTTCAATTGCACGCTCTTCCTCAAACTGTCAATGGTTATAGCAGTTCTATTAACAACTGTAATTGCAGTTAGAACTTCCATAGCTCTTGTGTCTAATGTACAAAGCATCAACTGTAATTGAACTGGTAAGCAACAGTTCAGGTATTATAATGACATCGTCATCGTGTCTGCCTGTGGTTGACTTGTAGGCTAAGGATTAAGCCTCGTTAAATCTGTCGACTTGATCAGCTAGGCATTTAGGCTACAATGGAATCTCCTACGGTACGGTACATAAATTAGTACCAGCTCAACAAATAAGACGGCAGTAGAGGACGTGTAATATCTATCTATTATAGTTGAACTGTGAAAGAAAGTATCTCTATAACTTCCACTACTAAGAAAGCGCCAAGAGGTTCATTATTTGCAGTGAACTTTATTATTAGGTTCATACGGCTATTAGTTGTGTGTTTACACAGAATTACGTCATTATATTATAAGGTCTGTCATTTTGTGAAGAAATCGTAAGTAAAATAGTTTCGAGTCGAGTCAAGTCGAGGAAACAACGATCGACTCGACTTGGCCGGGTTTACGATCGACTCGATCGGCGAGTCGATCGAGTCGACGATTTTTCGATCGACTCGACTTGGCCGAGTTTATGATCGACTCGATCGATCGACTCGATCGGCTGCGGGGTATATTACATGCACGTGTACTAAGAACGGATCCGGTCTCATAATTGGATTTAGAGTGAATATAATGACAGAGTAATATACCCCCAAGCGTCGCCATATCCGCCGAGACTAAATATTTTTGTGCAAGCTGCTTAGTCGCCGGAAACTTTGCGGCTGAGTCCACCTACAGCTTTTTTAAGGCTCGCCACGGGGAAAAATTCAGGTAGAACATGCGCACAGTTGTGATTGTAAAGTTTGTACGCTGGTTGGTAGTTTGTAGGCTACTTAGAGGGCAATGACCAGTGAGTGCTGACGTCAGTTACCGGGCCGTCTATTGAAGGGCCCTGTCCGGGCTGTTCTGTGTCGGCTATGTTGCATCTATATATCCCGACTTCTACCTTCGGTTTTATATTGAATGTTGAAGATTCTGTAGTGTTGTTGTTTATGATATTGTTGATGGTTAAAATTGCAGCAAAAACTTAAAAGTACGTTGGATTATTGAATTCATAATTCATTGCTAACTGTGTTTACTATTGTTTACTATTAACTTTCTTGCGATGGCATATCGTCAGTGCGGTAGTATTAGCAGTAGTACAAAAGGCAGTTGACAAAACAAAGATCGTGAAAAAATTCGTTAGTGTTTCGTCGTGATGAGAAAGCCACACTACTGGTTGATCTTAGCATTAAACTGAAAGCTTCGACAAGTCACGGCAATATCAAAATCTGTCTGCTGGAACTACGTCGGTCACTTGTAGCCTACAGTTCGTCAGAAAGTAAGGTTATCGATGAATCCTGATTCTACTGCTTGCAGTACCTAGAATTGCAGAAGGCGGCTGGTGCTCTAGGTCATATTTCATAAGTTTCCAGTTTCTCACCGCCAATATCACCTATTACCATTTATATACATCTGAGTATGAAACCTGACATACAAGAGAATGATGAGAAGATATGAATATGGCAATGAATTGCTTTGTTGGTCTAGTGATAAACGCATCATCCACACTGACAATCCATGATTGTTAAGTAGTCAAAGAAGGAAATTATTTTAGGAAGATTAAGAGACAGTTCTCCACCACGCCTTACTTTGATGGTTTGCTTATTGGAACTCCCTATAGCCTAGTCGATACACTTTTTTGTTAGCGAAGGACTTGCTCAAGGTCCATGCACAGTAACTGTCTTGGACGAGGCTCGAACCCGTACTCTCCGTGTTACAGTCCGACCGCTCTAAACAATCGGCCACCGAGTGTGGATGGGAAGAACTCTCGTGGAGCATCAAGGCATCCAGTGCCTACTCCACTCCATCTTTTTATGGTCACGTATCTCAGGTCTTAAAGTCAACAGGCTTCAAGGCATCCAAAATGCTATGGCTCGCGAGGTGCTGCGTGAATCTGCTCGTACAAACTCCGTAACCCTGCTCGGTCACAGTGGCGTAACGAAGGATTTCAGCGCCTAGGGGCAAGAGTTGATGACTGAGCCCCTTTTTAATTTTCTTGTTGACTTTTAATCGTTCTTGTCATAGTACTGTGTATCGCTAAAAGCTAATTTTGCGCCCCTTTGTGCTGCGCTCGGTAGCTGCATTGGCTTCCTGCAAAATTCAGATTGAGTTTTAAACTGGCCTGTAAATGTTAATGTTCATGTTTTTATATAGCAACCTTATAATGGCCTCGACCCTGTTCATTTTTAAGTGAATTGATCGGGTGAGGTCCAACACCACCGCTGCCCGTTTGAATGGACGCCAGTCACGCCACGCCAATTACGGCCCACGTGTTATTATCGTGTTAGTCCGACATTTAAATCGCTTAAATGATCTACCATCGGGAGGAGAACTGCGATCCGCACGCACTGTCGCTATAATCTGTTGTTGTTTGGTATCGTATAGCTTAAATGTACCGGTATATGTAGACTTTTTTATATAATATTATAGCGACTGTATGGCCTTCTCGAATCTGCTCATTTTCCAATGAATTGATCGGTTGAGATCCTTTACCACCGCTCCCCGTTTGAATGGACGCCACGCCATATGAAGTACCCGTGTACGGACCGTGCTAAACCCAGATATAAATCTCTGAAGTAACCCAGCATCGGGAAGCGAACGGCGATTCTCATGCTCTCGTATACATAGAGGAGCGTGAGACGCAGCGTACGCTCTTGCCAAGTCTCTAACTGACCTATCTGACCTATGAAACACTAGCAAGCAGCACTCCTACCTAGCTTCAACCACTAGTATCTCTTCTCCTTCCACCCCACAGTCTGCAGTCCTTGGTTAATGGTAGGGATTAGCCGATTATCCGTTCGGAAATCGGAATCGGCCGGATTTTGCACTAATCGGCATTAATCGGAATCGGCGATCCCAGGACTACCGAACCAAATACCAAAAGAATTAAAAATTCAAATTCAAAATTCAAATTATATTAGAATTGATTCCATGAACATCGAACACAATGTTCATGTGTGAATACAGTCATTAACAGTTTACATTTCGTAAGCGCCATTAGTAAGTAACAGAAATTGAAAAGAAAGAAGTAATAGTTTTTGACCAAAGACAATTTCCTTTTTCATTAATACAGAAATAGCAACCTGTTTTGGCGAGCTCCTGCGGTTATCTTTAATCTTAGTCTGTATAAATAATGAAATATTGTTATTCGACGTGTCAACAAAATGTCTGACAGTCAGGCTTTTTTCTTATGCCACGCGCCCGCGGTTTCAAACTTACAAATGTTAATTTCTTTTAAATAGTTCAGTGCATATATATATATATAATTTCGATGCAAATAAAAATGAATATTGCCAATAATTCGGATCGGAATCGGTCAAATAAGCAGGCTAACTATCCGGAATCGGAAATCGGCAAAAAATGCCAGTCGGCTCATCCCTAGTTTATGGTCATTTGATTACGTTATAATGCAGCACTGTAGTGGGTTCTCTTGCCTTCAGTGTTGCTGCCCCCAAAGTAGGCCTATGGTTCCGACTGCCAATAATATTAATGTTTCTCCGAAGCTCGAAATCTCTTTCCTCCTTCAAGAAAAGTCTCAAGTCTTACTATTTCTTATTATTGGCTTTCAAACAGCGAGATATCTAACAGTTCTTCACGACAGTATAACTGCGTCTGGGATTCGAATTTTCTGTGACTGCGTGTGCGTATCAGATATCTTCTTAATCAACATAATAATAATATTAAAAATTTATAAAGAAAAATATAATAATAATGATAATCAGTTGGTGAGTTTGGATATTAAACATGATGACTCTTCTTTGAACTGCTGTGGTCATACATGCGTTCAGTTGAAGTCTCGGCCTCATGCTTTCGAGACCATTATTTTCTGTCACATTTACTTTTTAGCCTTCTGTTGTTAATGGTAACGAAAATTTGAACTACAATATTAATCTTTCTTAGCACGTCATCAGTTATTTATAACGCTGTCTCTATCTCTCTCGGTATATAGGCCTATTTATGATATGTGTAGGCCCTATATCAATATGTATTTTGTATGTTCGTATGTATGAATCAATGAATGTATGTATGTATGTATATATGTATGTATATATATGTATGTATGTAAGTATGTATGTATGTATGCATGTATGCATGTATTCATGTATGTATGTGCGCATGTATGCACGCCTGCATGTATGCATGTATGTATGTATGTATAAAAGATAAGGTAAGATAAGAATATTATTTAATTGACCAACTGCAATCCGCATTTTGGTGTACAGACGTGAATAGACATACATCATACATTGAGCTGATCAACAAATTGCATCCCTTTTATAAAACAAGATAGCTGTTACGGCTGCGCACGAATGTCAGATACACGATAACTAGGGATGGTAGAAATTCACGATGTCAGGGACGCCGTGAATTCTATTATTTTCGCCATATGCCGTGGATGCCGTGAATTTCGCTCAGCCCTACGAGCGGCTAACACAATTGACTCCTTCAAATCCGTACTCAAGACTTATTTGTTTGCTAAAGGCCCTTGTAACGGCATGGCTGTGTTACGGCGCCAAATAAATTGTCACTGTTATTATTATTATTATTATTATTATTATTATTATTATTATTATTATTATTATTATTATTATTATTATTATTATTATTATTATTATTATTATTATTATTATAATTATTAGCTGTTAGTTGACTGTGAGGCGCCCTTGTAACGGCATGGCTGTGTTACGGCGCCAAATAAATTGTCACTGTTATTATTATTATTATTATTATTATTATTATAATTATTATTATTATTATTATTATTATTATTATTATTATTATTATTATTATTATTATTATTATTATTATTATTATTACTATTATTATTCCCCAAATGCCGTGAATTGCCGTCATTTTGTGCAAATTTTGTGAAATCTGCATCACAGTTTTACAGACGAGAACTTGTAATGTAATGATTGTCTATGATTGCAGACACTAACTATATAATTATGTGCCGAACGTTGACTCTAACACTTAGCGTGACTGTAGCCTACAAAGCGACAGCGCGTCGCTGCTTTGATCTATGTTATTGATAATATGATTACATTGATTAGTATAATAGCCTATTCCAAGGTGATCTGATCAGGACGTTTACACTGACATTATTTTATAGCCTACCTAAATAGCGAACGCATCGTTTCTGTCTTATTTACGTTATTGTCACTTTGATCGAATCTAAGCCATAGATGCGTGATTTCATGCCGTGAATTTGCCGTGATTTTCACCCATTTTACAGAATGCTACCGTGAATAATATTTTAAACTTGTTTGGCCGTGAATTTCTACTTTCTCTAACGATTACGTGAATATGTCTTGTCGTTTTGTAGCTATGCAGATGAACGAACCATGTCTCCAATTTTTGATTTGACAGCCATCTGGCGAATTGATTGTCATTACGAGATGTTATGAGACTCGAGGAAACAAAAAGAATCAAGTCACACGCGTCTGAAACTGAGTGGATTGCAGAGTATAAGAGCAATACGACAAAGGACTCAACAGGGCAAAACATTGACTCAAAATATATGAGAATACATAACACGTCAGAACATAATATGATATAGGTTGATATGACATAATAAGATGATAGGACATGACATAAGATGATAGGACATAATATGACATCATATGGCATAACATTAGGTCTACGTGACCAGGGCCGGCCTTAGGCACAGGCAAAGCAGGCAGTTGCCTGGGGCGCCAAGATCTAGGGGGCGCCATTTTCAAAAAAATCTTTTAATAGTTCTAGTTTTCATTTTTTAGCCATTTTTGAATTACAATGATTATTTTCATTTGAATTCAAAACTGTCAATTATGGAACAAATCTAAAATAATTATTGATTCCATTGCACCTTTTCAAGTAATACAATTTCAAAACGGCACACATTTTATTTTAACCATTAAAATTTAATTATTTCACGCCATTCTGTACTCTGTAGGCCCTAGTCTGTGTTTGTAATATTAGTCCTGACCGTGCGTAAATCTGATGCAGTGATGCTGACACAGTGACACATTTCGTCTGAAAATGCCAACAATTAAAGAAATCTTGTAGAATTATTTAATCTATGTAGGCTCATCTTAATTTGTGGACTGCCGAACATAGCCTACATTGCAGTTGCATAAATTAGTTAAGTAAAAATCTGTACATTTACATTATAATAACAGTGTTTCTTATATAGGCCTATACCTAAATCAATTTATAGTTTCGATCTTATAAAATTGAAATTTTATTTTTTTAAATTATGTAAAGCCCTATGAAGCGTCAGAAGTAATTGGTTACTCAAAATTGTAAGAAAGAAAAACAAGAAACAGAAGTTAGTATCAAATATAAAAACCATGGCTTTCCAACTATTTTAACAAATTGAAACTACCTTAGCTGTTAGTGATAGCACCCAGTCATCTACCAGTAATTCGTTTGTAATAATAGCCTACTAACATTGCAGGAATTTGCTTAAATTGTTTCAGCTATATTATTGTGTTTTGATAAACCTAAACCTGATGGAGAAAACTACAAGCAGAACAAGATTTCTGATTACTTCAACAAAACAATAATAATTTTTGTAATAGGCCTACATATTTTTTCTTGTTTCGGTTTTTCGAAATTTCGGTAATTTGAACTGTTTTTGCTTTTTACCATTCCCCAAAATTCAAATTATCCAAGTTGAGTGTCCTGATAAAAAAGTAATAAATAACTCAGTTGAGCGTAGGGGTCTTATGTTCTGGCTGGTTCATCGTAAAGTTGTGACGTGAAGTGGAACTGTGGAGTGGGAATCGGAAGGCGCCAAATAAATGCTTTGCCTGGGGCCGCGGGGCGCCATTTGGGCTAGGGCACCCTGGAATACAGGACGGTCTTAAGGCCAGAGAAGAACAGTTGCAGATTGAGCTATTGGCGTCAGACGCAGTGCCACCGGAAGCCCATTCCAGGTCACAGGGCCAGACACAAAGAAAGAGCGGCACCGTTGGATAACAGTCCACGCATGGGGGACAAATAATTTCGCTTGCGCAGCCGACCTCACGGAGCCACGGAGCTGACCAGTCAAAGTGGAGCAACAGAGCTCCCGCAGATGAGGAGGTACCAGACCCTCAATGCAACGGATCAGCTCAGAGACCCGGTAGGCAATGCGCTGTTGGTAGGGGAGCCAGTGGAGTACGTCCAGCATGTACTCCGAGACTCGGTCGAACTTAGGTATGCGGCTCACAAGGCGGGCAGCCGTGCGCAGAACCCTATTTGTGTATGTATGATGTATCTGAAAAAAATTATATAGAGCCTTCTGTGCACCTCTTAAAGTTATCTTCTGTGATTCCCAAACGGTGACTGATTCAAGTAGGCCTACTAACCACTCGAAGTTGCTTAACTTTGCTGACCGGACGAAAGATTCAGTGACGGCGCCAGGATTTCAGGTTTGGCGGCTAAAGTCCTTCGCCTTCCCAATTCTCCCCTCCCCTTTTCTCCGTCCCTTCCCTTCCTGAACCTTTGTCCCCCTCCCCTCACCATCTTCCGTACCACTTCCCATCTCTCTCCCCTTCCTTCCCCTTCCCTAACCCGCATTTTGGTGTACAGATATGTTAATAGACATACATCATACATTTAGCTGATCAACAAATTGCATCCCTCTTATAAAACAAGGCTGCGCACGAATGTGAGATACACGATTACTAGGGATGGTAGAAATTCACGATGTCAGAGAAGCCGTGAATTCTATTATTTTCGGCATATGCCGTGAATGCCGTGAATTTCCCCAAATGCCGTGAATTTCCCCAAATGCCGTGAATTTCCGTGATTTTCTGCAAATTTTGTGAAATCTGCATCACAGTTTTACAAACGAGAACGTGTAATGTAATGATTGTCTAATGTCTATGATTGCAGACACTATTTAAGTTCTTCATTTTTCTCTGTATGACTAGCCGTAGGCCTAACTCTTCCTCCCCTATTATGTTCCCCTGATATAAAATAACTTCTCCCATTCAATTCTTTGCTTGTAGGCCCTATATAGAAATTTGTTTGTTTTTGTTTGAATGTATTAATCTTGCCATCTACAGCGCTGTGCGTTTGCTAGTGCTTCTGAATAAAGAATATTCCTCTTACTTACTTACTTACTTACTAACTATATGTGCCGAGCGTTGACTCTGACACATAGCATGACTGTACAAAGCGACAGCCCGTCGCTGCTTTGATCTATGTAATTGATAATTTGATTACATTGATTAGTATAATATACAAAAGTGATTTGTTCAGGACGTTTACACTGACATTTATAGCCTACCTAAATAGCGAACGCGTCGTTGCTGTCTTATTTACGTTATTGTCAATTTGATCGAATCTTGGCCATAGATGCCTGATTTCATGCCGTGAATTTGCCGTGATTTTCACCCATTTTACAAAATGCTACCGTGAATTTTGAACTTGTTTGACCGTGAATTTCTACTTTCCCTAACGATTACGTGAATTTGTCTTGTCGTTTTGTAGCTATGCAGATAGGGCGACGAACGTACGATGTCTACAGTTTTCTGATTTGACAGCCATCTGGCGAATTGGTTGTCAATACGAGATGTTATGAGACTCGAGGAAACAAAAAGAATCAAGTCACACGCGTCTGAAACTGAGAGAGAGAGAGAGATAATACGTTTATTTAACGACGCCGTCATAACGACGATGATTGGCGTCATTTCTCAAGACATTTGTATACATTTATATACAGGATATATGCATAATTGTTCGTAAGTGTTTGTAATTGTTCGTGCTTTTAGCTAATGTTTCGCTGTCGTTTGAGAAAATTTAATAATAATAATAATAATAATAATAATAATAATCATTATCATAACAGTCTGAAACTGAGTGGATTGCAGAGTATAAGAGCAACACGATAAAGGACTCAACAGGCCAAAGCATTGACTCAAAATATATGAGAATACATAACACGTCAGAACATAACATGATATAGGTTGATATGACATATAGCGGGACTTCAGTCCCTTCTGGGAACCCGATTGTTTCCCTCAAACGTTAATTAGATAATCTTGTGATCTGTCTGTTTTA
This sequence comes from Aporrectodea caliginosa, assembly GCA_020284085.1. Lineage (NCBI taxonomy): Eukaryota > Metazoa > Annelida > Clitellata > Crassiclitellata > Lumbricidae > Aporrectodea > Aporrectodea caliginosa. The sequence goes on from JACEVL010000196.1 coordinate 125,546, forward strand.
ATTTCCAAACTTATGTTTGTTGATTATGTTTATTCTGGATCACTACTTGTAAACTATTCTATGGAAACAATAAAAGGATTGATTGATTGATTGATTGATTGATTGACATAACATGAGGACATGACATGACATAACATAAGATGATAGGACATAACATAAGATGATAGGACATGACATAAGATGATAGGACATGACATGACATAAGATGATAGGACATAACATAAGATGATAGGACATGACATAAGATGATAGGACATGGCATGACATAAGATGATTAGACATATGGCATAACATGATATAAGATGATTAGACATATGGCATAACATGACATAAGATGATTAGACATATGGCATAACATAAGGTGATATGGCATAATACGACATCCTATATGGCATAACATTAGGCCTACGTGGAACAACATGACATATAATGTAAACGTTCCTTCACAGAGAAAATCTCGTCTTGTAGATTTATGTTTAGAATTAGACTTCATTTGTGTTCAAAAACGTTGGTGTTTATCGGACTATCAAATTTATTTCAGCAATTTAATATCAGTTGTGACAATGCTAGTTCCTCTTCATCGGCCATGGATGTAATAGTTCGTCAAAACATACTTATGGGCCATCCTCTAGCTGGAATTGGGATCCTTATAAATAGGCGGTATTTAGGGTCTACAAGGCACTAAATACTAAGATCTCTAGCTGATTGTGGAACACATACTACTGATGGATTGTGGAACACATGCTGCGGGTTTGTGGCTGCTGCTAACATGCTTCAAACAACCAGTCAGTTTTATGAGACTGGTGTGCGGGTGGCGCCAACTAGTAGACACTTCTTGTCTTCCAGTCTAAACCTGTCGTGAAAACGGGTTAAAATCCTTCTTAATTGGACTAATTATTTAGATCCGTTCCATGCTAGGGGAGTTTGGCTGTAAAAAAGTAATAAGTTTGAAATAAACATTTATGTTTCCTGCGTGCACTTTGCCAGGTCCACAAGAGGGGGCTTGGCGGATCGCACTGCCTTCCTCAGTCTCCCGTTTTAGGAAGCCTTGTCACATGCAAATTGACATAAACGCTACATTAAATTACGTGTGCTATTAGCTCGTTCCACCCTGGAATACATTTAATATGTAATTAGGTATTTGTTACAGACTATAGATTACAAGAGCGATCATCGACTGATGTATTAGCACTAATATAATGGCGCTATAAAAGTAAATGGACCTGAGATTAGAGCCTGCTTCCTCGTCTTTCGACGAACCTTGACTCTAATATGCGATGTGCAATGTGTGGCTGCTGTTATAATTACGAATTAAAATTACCGTAGCGCTGATGGCATTAACAACAGCCGTCTGCAAAATGAGAGTCGGATCGAACCGGTCTTTTGGAGTTTGTTTTTCCAGCAGCTCCACCATATTTTCCATCTCCTTCTCGAGGATCATATCGATGTATCCGAGTCCGGAAGTGAATTTCTTCAGAGTTCCAGTCACCTTTCTCTTCATCTCCTGCCATCTGGCGGAGTAGGTGCCGAAGATGATGTCGTCTGCAAAGTGGAAGCCATATTTGATTCTGAAAATTGTCGGTCTCCCGGCAAAGATGTCGCCCTGTTCCAGCAGAGCTTTGCGAATTAATTCCGCGCTGTTGAGAACCACAATATTCTCTGTAAACAGACGAATCCTACAAAGTATCGAAAACAAAACAGAGTAGGCCACACGTGTTGAATCCACCTTTAATTCCGATATATGGACCATTTGTCCACGCCTTTGATAGGTTTCGAAAGGCGCTATACAAATGCTTAGCTATAGGCCTATAATATGCTTTGGTATAGCCAGTGGCGTAACTAGGGGTTCGTGCGCCCGGGGGCAAGAATTTCCTGAAATTTTTTCTGGCTTCCGCCAAAATAATTTCTGATGACCTTTTTGCTTTTCCCCTCTATTTCTCTGTTTTCCAACAAGAAACGTGTCAAATATCATTTTGCGCCCCCCTTGCCCGTGCGCCCCCAGACTCACGTACAAAAAGTTACTTTTTAAAACTATTTTTCAATTTTTACCTGATTTCTTTAATAAAAACCACATTTTCAGACCTAATTTTGCGCCCCCCCGTCCTGCGCCCGGGGCGGCCGCCCCCTGCCCCCTCGTTACGCCACTGGGTATAGCCTATATCCACATAGCTTCTCATTTGAAAAATAGAAGGCGATTTGAAAATCGATCGCGCTGGATTGAGTAGGCGATCGATGCGCGGTCGACAACGGAACGTTATGTGTAGCCAACAGCGTATTTTGTGTATCGTATTTGTATTATAGCTTCATATTATATGGTTGTCAATTAACTGCTATAGTATAAGCATCACTAATTAACCGTCGATGATTCTGCTTGTCGATGCAATGTTGTATCGATCATAGCCTGAACTTTCACAATTACTGTACATTAGATAAATAATTATAATAATGGTCTGGCTCCAGGTTCCTAGTGGAGTCTAGCGCATCGAGTGCGATCGATTTACCGATTGAACAGACCTATGCTAGGCGATCGACCAAGGAGATCGATCGATCGATCGATCGCCTCAAATGAGAAGCTCTGTAGCCTATATACATGCTGTTAGGTTATCATTAGTCTTCCGTTTTGGATTTGGTTTCCTGATCAGAACGTAATGAGTGTATGTGCCTCTGAATCCACGTAATACCAAGCGATGTTCTATCCACCGTCACGCCTTAATGATCATTATCCGATGTCCAATACCCAATCTCGCCTTAATGAACATCCGGTTAAGACATGATCATCATCATGTAATCATCATCATCGTCGTCGTTGTTAGCCAGCAACATCAAGAGGAGTGGCTCCGGATGTCAGAGGTAATCCAGGCCTATAGCTGTATTACGCTGATAACCTTTGCAGGTGCAATTATCAGGTCTGCTGGAAGCACACGACTGACACAAAGACAGTTACACAAACACAAAATAAAAACAAAACATACGGAGGCATAGACACAGATATATACACAGATAGACAAAGTAGACCGATCGATAGACAGTCAGACTGATAGACATTCAGAGCGTTAAGAATAAAGCTTCCGACGTTGACATACCCGACATGAGATTAAGATAGTCTACACTCTACAACCCATTGTTATGCAACTATAATTATAGGTATAACTATAGTTGTAATATAATTATATACTTATAACTACAGCTGTGTGTGTGTGTGTGTGTGTGTGTGTGTGTGTGTGTGTGTGTGTGTGTGTGTGTGTGTGTGTGTGTGTGTGTGTGATCGTGTGCGACAGTGATGAGTTTTTCATCATCAGTTAACCAAAAGAAATAGACAATAAGCGCAGGATAAAGAGTCAGCAAATGTTTAATGTGGTCTTGTCCGCTTAGGGTCCTCTTTGAGTTCAGTCTCTTTGCACCTTTGAATATTTTGAACCCAGGTCTTTCTTGTCAATTTTATTTAATGGACGCCGAGAAATGCCCAGTTCTCTTAAAGTTTCTTGCTATGTGGAATAGGTAAGCTGTGTCGTCTTGATTGATTCGAAACAAGATCTGAACCTTTCTTGATGTTTTCGTTACTTCTCACATTTTGTTGTCTGTCGCTATCTTCCCGACGATCTGCTTCTAGTCTTTCTGGGAAGGACCTCCATTCCACCGAATTTCCATTCCTTTTCCAGGAAATGTTTAGCCCCAACATTCTAATTTCGGCCTAAGGGCCTGCACTTTTATTACTGAACGCTGGCTAAGAAGAAGAGCGGGGAGGACCAGACGAGACAGGATTCGTAACGAGGCAATCCGGAAGGAGTTGGAGACAGAGGGAGCACTGGTAGACGGGATCTGAAATAGAAGAACGACATGGTTTGGTCATGTAGTAAGAATGGACGATAAGAGATTACCAACAAGGGCATTATAATTTGCCACGTGGATGGAACACAGTCGAGGAAGTCACACAAAGACGTGGATGGAAAAAGACATGGAAGTGAGAACAGTCTTGTATAGGCCTACTACCAGAGACAGAAAGAAATAAGGTCATCTTGTAAAAACCTCATCGTCGGCGCACATCTCAAGAAAAAGAGAAACAAGAAGAATAAAAAAGAGTTATACAAATTACAAACTCATCCATTTACAAGCCATTGACAGCATGCTATTCTCTGTAATAAATAGGCCTAACCTGCTGGGAATAATGATATGGTCATTCACTCGTTGGTCCTGCGTTTGCACAGGCTAACAGAGATATCCATATCAAATAATTATCATAATGATTTCGGAATAAAAACATATAATTGTTAGAGAAACATGCAAGTAATTTCAGTCACCAAATTAGATAGCATATTATAATCAACATAAAACTGCACATGTGCTACGATAGAGACTGCAGTTTTTAAGTCTAAAAAAGCATGCAGTGCATTTTGTGTAATCGACATATTCAATATTGGCCGTTAGAAGCTGTGAGCTAGCTGGTAGAAGAGTGAGCGCTGGGCGTCACCGTTTGGGCGCAGAGACACAGGTGCCGGACAGTTGGGCGTTATAGCAGTATATAAATCTGGGCGAAACATATGTATTACGCATCAACTCATATAACATGTGAGAGCTGCAACATGCCAAAATAATTTACATCGACGACAACGTGCAGCCTTTGCCGTCATAAGGTGTCGTTAACTCGTTAAGGGGAGGGGAGTTTAGAGTCATGGTAACAATCTGGCACGAAGAGCGCACGGACGCGGGATCGCTTCCCGCTACCATCCCAAAGTTCGACTCAGCCTTTCATTCGCCAGATAGCGATGATAAAATGAGATGTAAGACGTGATGGGTGCCTTGCCTGGCTGCCCCCATGAACACATGATCAAAAGTTATTAAACGAGTCGAATTTAACTGTCTGGCAGCCATGCAAGGCGCCCATCACGTCCTACACCTCATTTTACCAGCACCATCTGGCGAATGAAAGACTGAGTAGACCTCTGGGAGGGTAGCGGGAAGCGATCACGCGTCCGTGATGATCTTCTGCTCTTCGTGCCAGAGTGTTACCATTGCCCTGTACCCTCCCTCTTCCTCTAATATAACGCGGTTGGAGACCTGGGTTTCCGATAGGAAACAAACTCGTCGAATGACACGGTTGTGATAAGGCATAATATATAATGAATTTCTATTCCATATTATGTTTATACAAACCTGTATATGTCACCGTATTTCTTGGCCCATGAGGTCAGAGTCAAATGCGGTCGTTTTCTGTCAAATCCCGTCACGTTTCCCAGGAATGGAATGGCTCCAGGAACTTGCGGTGGAAGCGGAAGCCTCCCTGTGCCATTCCAGCGACGAGTCAACAACCTGCTGCCGAAGAACAGAAGAACGAGTGTCGAAAGAAGAACGCCAAACGCCACAACAATCGAACAACAGTTCAGGGCTTCGCTACTGACAAAGAAACTGGATATCGCCATGGAGGTGTCTCGCAATTGCCGACTAAGTTTAAAGCGTTTTCCTTTAAGAATAGGGTTTAACAAGGTTAGTAGGCAGCTTGACTCGGTCTGCACAAACAAGTAATGGATATCCCCATAGGCATTACGTATTATCCCTAGAAGCTACGTTATGCAACTAGGCGCAACCAACTTGTAGCGCAGTGTCATTCACACAACCGTTGGCCATTAGGTCTACTCGTTAAAACCTGGATGCTGTGCGCGAATAAGCTAAACTGGTATCAGTTGATAGAGAAAAATCGATAGCAAAATGTATAGGACTCTATGTAGCTTATCGGCCCCGTCGATGCATCAATATGTATGTGTGCAAGTGTGTACATATTATTAAGTATGTATATGCATGTAGATGTTGAATTCAGTAGGGCCTACTTATGTATTCATGTTTGTCTGTTTTTGGGTATGTATAGACTATTTTATCTATTATGTAAGTATGTATGTATATTATTATTATTATCATTATTATTAGTACTATTAATATTATTATTATTATTATTATTTTTTTTTTTTTTTTACCCGAGGTATCAAGGATCCCTCAGGTGGCCTAAAAAGTCCGGAGACTGCTGGAGAAGATTATTATTCTGGAATGGTGTTGTCAGTCGTTTTGTCCGAAAAGGTTCCCCGGAACGCGACGGCATTGAAGCGTTGGACGTTTATAGAGAGTCGTTGAAACAGAAAAGACGACTCCCTCGGGTCTCCGGTTTATTATTATTATTATTATTATTATTATTATTATTATTATTATTATTATTATTATTATTATTATTATTATTATTATTATTATTATTATTATTATTATTATTATTATTATTATTATTATTATTATTATTACAGCAGTTTGTATAACGCCCCTTCAAGACAGTCTACCCAGAAGCGCTCCCAGCCCAACCCCGGTCAAACAGGACAGTCTTAAGGCCAGAGAAGAACCGCGCAGATTGAGCTATTGGCGTCAGACGCAGTGCCACCGGAAGCCCATTCCAGGTCACAGGGCCAGACACAAAGAAAGAGCGGCACCGTTGGATAACAGTCCGCGCATAGGGGACAAGTAACTTCGCAGGGAACCACGACGCTGGCCAGCCAAAGTGGAGCAACACAGCTCCCACAGATATGGAGGTGCCAGGCCCTCAATGCAGCGGACAAGCGCAGAGATCCGGTAGGCAATGCGCTGTGGGTAGAGGAGCCAGAGAAGGACGTCCAGCATGTACTCCGAGATAGGTCTCTATTTCGCTTGTTTGTATAAACGTCGCACTGCGACGCTGCCGTCGCAGCTTTAACTTCAGAATAGCAGAGACGGTTGTCGTGGCAACGCAGACGCGCGCCATGAAAGCTTGTCATGATCTGATTATATTGGCACTAATGCACCTGTCAGACTATTAGCCGATTGGGTAGGTTATATATATATATATATATATTGTGAACTAATGTTTTGCATACATAATGAGCACAGGTGTTCTTTAGGTTGATATATATATATAATGTGTATCGATTGTTAAGCGTTTTAGTCTTAGGCCTTAGTTGCGCTGTCGGCTAGCGGCGTTTGGCCTAAAGTAGCCTAAACTTTGGCTGACGATAGATTCTCTACACGTGCAGTTAGCGCGCCAAACTTAGAAATTGCTGATGAAAGTGAATTTGAACTATACAGTGTAGTAGATGTTTTAATGCAGTAGAGAGCTGTATGTTAGAAGTTACAGTTGAGCTGTATTGATAAGAACTTTGATTGTACGTTTGAAATAACTGTGTTAAAAGAAAGGAGAAACATTCAAAGAACTGTGTCAATTTAATTCTTAAACAGTTAGAAGTCGTTGAGCAATTTATATGTAGAGATAAGGAAAGTTCTTGAGGTAGGTCACAACTAAGAAAGAAAAGAGTTGGTGACATATTTGGTGACAGCGGTGGGATTCGAAACAACGTCTGAGATTCGAAACAACGTCTGGGATTCGAAACAACGTCTGGGATTCGAAACAACGTCTGGGATTCGAAACAACGTCTGGGATTCGAAACAACGTCGACTGGTGAATACGCATTTGAATCATTGGTAAATATACGACAACGAAAGCCTCAACGACAAAGGTATACAAGTTTGTTGTTTTCAAACAAAGAACAATCCCTTGATACTTCAAACACAAAAGAAAACTCGTGTTTTCCAGAAAGGACAGCACTGAAGTAAAGAAGTAAGATGGAGAAATTAAGTGTCAAGAAACAAGCAGAACTGAAGAAGATGTCTTCTGAAAGATTAAAGCAGCGCTTGTTAAAGGCTGGTTTTGAAGAAGAGAAACTGAAAGATATGTCACGTGAGGACATGCTAGAAGCGTTAGCTGAAGTCTGGCTTAAAGAAGAAGCAGAGGAAGAAGAAGGTGCTGTCGGCGGTGTTGTGGAAAAGGTTATTGAAAAACCGCCTGGACTTATGTCTATGGAGATGATGATGCAGTGGATGATGATGAAAGAAGAAAGAGAGGAGAAACGAAGACAAGAAGAGAAAGAAATGCGACAGGAAGAATTACGTCTTCAGAGAGAGAAAAGGAAGAGAAGGCAGATTACGTCTTCAGAGAGAGAAAGAAGAGAAAGCAGAAAATGTAGAGACAGGAAGAATTACGTCTTCAAAGAGAGAAAGCAGAGAATGTAAGACTGGAAGAATTGCAAAGAGGCAGCAATTTGAAATTCAATTAGAGCAATTGAGAAAAGATAGAGAAGATGCTGAAAGGAGAAGATTAGAGCAGATGATTGAATTTGAAAGGGCGCGGAAAAGTGACGAAGAGATACGTCAGCAACAGATTGAAGAGAAGAGACTACGTGAAGAAGAAAAGGAAAAAGTACGAATTTCAGAGTTGGAGCGAGCAGAAGAGGTTAGACAAGAAGAACTGAAATTACAGAAAGAAAGCATGGAGAAGGCGGAAGAGGAAAGACAAGAACGTTTAAAGTTGGAAAAAACAAAAATAGCATTAAAAGAAGCACAACTCAAAGAGGAGAAACAAAATAGAGAAGCACAAGAACAAAGAAGAGAAGAAGAACGAGAAGAACAGAAAAGGAAACAGGAAGAAAGTGAAACGATGGTTTCGAAAATAAAGAAAATTGGTGATGCCATGAAACATGTGTTACCTAAAATGCCAAACGATATGATGGAGGTGCCATTATATTTCGAAACGGTTGAGAATGCGTTTCGTAGTTTCAACGTGCAAGAACAATTCTGGGTGAAGTTACTATTGCCATTGATGACTCCGAAAGCTAGAACTGTTCTAAACAGATTGTCATTCGCTGATTTAGACGATTATGAGATCGTGAAACAGCACTTGTTAAAAGAATTCAAGTTGACACCGAGAGAGTACAGATCGAAGTTTATTGATGCGAAGAAGACAGCTGAAGAAACGTATACAATGTTTACAGCAAGGCTGAAGAACTTGTTGAACTATTATGTGAAAAGTCGCAAAGTGGATAAGAATTTTGAGAAGTTGTTTGATTTGTTAGTGGCGGATAAGTTGAAAGAATCACTACCACCAGGTCCACTACAGTTTGTGTTGTCGAAGGAAGGAACTGATTGTTACGAAGCTAGTGTTGTGGCAGACCTAGCAGACATTCATGTTAATAATCGAATTGGTTTGGCAATTCCGAATAAGACAAGTTTTGATTTTGTTCCCAATGGCAAAAGAAATCAACAGTTCACTCCAAATTTTGGTTTTCATTGGAAGAGCAATCAAGAAACAGGAAATCAGTTCAGAGGTGCAGAAGTGAAACCAAATTCTCCGGTTGTTCACGAGAATAGAGAGTCGATGATGACCAGACAACGTCAGGTATATAACAAATCACCACCAAGGTTTGTCGCGAGAGAAGGCAATGCATCGTTTACTCCATATAAGAGAAAAGAAAGCATTGAACAACGAGGTGCAGTGGTGAAACGTTGTCACAACTGCGGATCAGACAGGCATTTGATGAAATTCTGTCCAGTTCCTGTTACAACCTCAAATTATGGAAAACAAGAAAATTCGAGGGTGAATCGAATTCAAGTGGTTGATAATTCTGAAAGTCAAGCCACAGAACATCGGTCTCATTATTCTGAAGAAACTGAAGTAAAGTCAGTGATGAAATGTCACCTTTCACCTGATATTCAGAAAGAAATTCTATTGCACAATGGAATGCAGAAAGAAATGGTTGGAAGAGATGAAAGTACAGCATTGAAGAAAGTGTTATTGCAGTACGTCGAGGTAGAGATTCGTGGAACAGCAGGAAAAGAACCAGTGAAAGTAAAAGCACTGATTGATTCTGGAGCAGAGGTTCCGGTGATTAGTGAAGAATTACTGGAAGGCATGAAGGTGGAGCAGATTGGAAAAGTGAACTTACAATGCGTGGCAGGAGATGCCATTCCTGCAAAGTTAGTGAAAGTTGATGTAAGGCTGTGTTGTAACGATGTGGAAGAAGAGGTAATTCCGCATAAAGTCAAATGTTCACTTACACCTTATGTGACATTGATGTGTGCTAGTATTGCAAAAATGGGAAGCACAGAAAGATTCTTGTTGCATCCAGAAATCATTGCAGAACTTAAAGCCGTGCCACAAGTGAAAATGATACAAGGAGATGTGCAAGCGAATGTAACGACGAGATTGCAGAGTCAGCGAAAGAAAGTGATAGAAGTCGAAGAGGAAAGTGAAACTGAAAGTTCAAGTGAAGAGGAAAACGAAAGCGATGATCAACAAAGTTTAATGCAAGACGGTATAACAGCAGAGATGAGTGAACAAGAGATGGCTGCATGCGAGAATGGTAATCTAAATGAAACGAAAGAGGATAATGAATGTGATGTGGAGATAGGAGATTTGTTTCAAGAAGATGAGAAAGATGAAGAACAACAGATGCAGATTGCAGACGCAAAGAAATTCGAAGAACAGCAGAGACAAGATGAATCATTGAAAGCATGGTGGACGTTAGCGCCAGATAAAGAATCTGAATTCTGCGTGGTAAATGGCTTACTGTACAAGAGATATCGAATATTAGAGCAAACGATATATCAATTGGTGTTACCAAAAGAGCGACGAATGAAAGTGATGGAGTTGGCTCACGAATCAGTATTTGGAGGACATCTTGGAGAAGAGAAAACTAGAGAACGAATAAAGTTGTCTTTTACGTGGCCAAAGATGAGAAGAGATATAGTGAAATTTTGCAAATCATGTGAGAAATGTCAGTTAAAGGCAAGAAGTTTGGTGATGGACAGGGTTCCTATCACTCCAATTCCAAGAGAAGATGTGGCGTTCAGAAGAATTACGGTGGATTGTGTAGGACCAATCGAGCCAGCATCTGCTGCAGGTCACAAGTACTGTTTATGTATTGTCGATTCTTGCACAAGATGGCCTACAGTGTTTCTGTTGAAATCATTAACTGCAAAAGCTGTGTGTGATGCTTTGATGGAGTTGTTCATGAACGTTGGTGTACCTTCAGTGATCACAAGTGACCAAGGAACAAATTTTACTGCGAGTCTGACAAGAGAATTTCTGAATTTAATGGGGTGTAGTCCAAGATTTGACACGCCAGGTCATCCAGAGGCAGCTGGATTAGTAGAAAGATGGAATCAAACATTCAAGAAAATGATCCATCATGTAATTGTTGACAATCCAAGGCAATGGCACAAAGTAATTCCGTTTACAGTGTGGGCATTACGAGAAGTACCGAATGCAACTACTGGAATTGCTCCTTATATGTTGGTGTATGGAAAGATTCCGCGTGGACCACTGGCAATTCTAAAAGAAAGTTGGACAAGAGAAATTAATTTACCACCTCATATTGGAATCCAACCAGAAAAGTACTTGAAAGACATGAAAGCAAATATGGAAAAAGCATTACTGTTTGCAGAATCATATTCACGAGAGAAGCAATTACAGTATACGAATCAATACAACAAAAGAGCGAAACATAAAGAATTTGAACCGGGTGAAAAAGTCATTGTGTTATATCCGACTTCAACGAATAAACTGATTTCACGATGGCATGGTCCATGTACTGTCATACAACGAAGATCAAAGTACTCTTATTTGATTGATATGGGTGACGATTGTCGAAAGATAATTCACGCAAATAAAATCAGAAAGTACATTACAAGAGCAATGAGTTGTGGACTAATCGTCGAAGAAGATGAAGACTTTGGTTCAGTAGTTGAACTGCTGACGAAGAATGACTTGCAAGATGAAAAGAATTCACTGAATCTTGATCCCGATCAGATTAACCATTTAACATTGACTCAACAAAAACAATTGCTGGAAGTACTGAACAAATATTCTGATCGATTTTCTGAAAAGCCTGGACTATGTACATTGGTTGAACATGAAATCGAACTGAAACCGGAATTTCGTGAAAAAGAATTTATGGCTTACCGTATTCCACTCATCTATCGAGCAGAAGTTGAACGACAAATTAAAGAAATGCTTCAAGCCAACATTATAAAACCATCTTCGAGCAGAATGGCAAGTCCGTTGGTAATTGTTAAAAAGAAAGACGGTTCTCTGAGACTTGCCTGCGACTACAGATACATTAACTCGTTCACTGTGGATTGTAAATATCCGATGCCGATTGTGAAAGATGTTTTGCACAAAGTTGGAAAATCAAATGTGATCTCGATTTTTGATTGTCGAAGTGCTTACTGGACTTGTCCTGTTAAGCAAACTGATCAATGGAAAACTGCTTTTGTTACTCACAATGGACTGTACGAGTTTACTCGTGTTCCTTTTGGAATGATCAACTCAGGAAGAACATTTGTTAAAGCAATTAACATGGTTTTACAGCCTATAAATGAATTTGCTGAGCCCTATGTAGATGACATTGCTGTGCATTCAGATGATTGGAAGATTCATTTACAGCATTTAGATGCATATTTAATGCAAATGAGACTGCATAACATTACTTTGAACTTAAAGAAATGTATCTTTGGTAAGAGTGAGGTAAAGTTCATCGGTCATGTGGTTGGTTCTGGAACGATTCAAATGAATCCAGATAGAATTGAAAGTTTAATTAATTTGAAAACCCCAGAAACGAAGAAACAAGTTAAGCAATTGCTGGGATTTTTTGGTTACTATAGACAGTTTATCAAAGATTTTGCACAGATTGCGAAGCCTCTATCTGATTTGACAAGCAAACATGTTTCAGATAAGATTGATTGGACTGATAGACATCAACAGGCATTTAATTTACTTAAAGATGCTGTACGCTCTAAAGTTGTTTTATATGTTTTTGATGTTGGAAAACCTTTTAATTTGTACTGTGATAGCAGTGATTTTGCAGTAGGAGCTGTTTTAACACAGATGGATGATAAGGGAATAGAACGCCCTGTATCATTTATAAGTCAGAAATTGACTGACACCCAGAAGAGATGGGCAACTGTGGAGAAAGAAGCCTATGCTATTGTTTGGGCTCTAAATAAGTTGAAAGAGATAATCATTGGATCTAAAGTTCACATCTTTACCGATCACAATCCTTTAACTTATCTGACTGAATCTATGTCTAAGTCTGCTAAACTGGTGCGTTGGGCTTTGGCACTGCAAACTTTTGATGTAGAAGTTAATTATAAGAAAGGACGATTAAATGTTGTAGCAGATTGTTTATCTAGATTATAAGATTGTTTATTTTACTGTTTTGTATAGTATTAAGTTTATTGCATAATTTAGTACATGATGATTTTGCAAATTTTTAAGTTTAATTTGCTCAATCCAAAGAAAGGGAAGGAGGTAATGTGAACAAATGTTTTGCATATATAATGAGCACAGGTGTTCTTTAGGTTGATATATATATATAATGTGTATCGATTGTTAAGCGTTTTAGTCTTAGGCCTTAGTTGCGCTGTCGGCTCGTGGGCGCTTGGCCTAAAGTAGCCTAAACATTGGCTGACGGTAGATTCTCTTTACACGTGCAGTTAGCGCGCCAAACTTAGAAACTGCTGATGACAGTAAATTTGAACTATACAGTGTAGTAGATGTTTTAATGCAGTAGAGAGCTGTATGTTAGAAGTTGCAGTTGAGTTGTATTGATAAGAACTTTGATATTGAAGTATATGTTTGAAATAACTGTGTTTGAAGAAAGGAGAAACATTCAAAGAACTGTGTCAATTTAATTCTTAAACAGTTAGAAGACGTTGAGCAATTTATATGTAGAGATAAGGAAAGTTCTTGAGGTAGGTCACAACTAAGAAAGAAAAGAGTTGGTGACATCTTCTCAATTGCTCTAATTGAATCTCAAATTGCTGCTTTTGCAACTCAAGTTCTGCCACACGAACTTGCTCTGCTTTCTCTTCTTTCTCTCTCTGAAGACGTTCTGCCTTCTCTTCTTTCTCTCTCTGAAGACGTAATTCTTCTTGTCGTACATTTTCTGCTTTCTCTTCTTTCTCTCTCTGAAGACGTAATTCTTCTTGTCGTACATTTTCTGCTTTCTCTTCTTTCTCTCTCTGAAGACGTAATTCTTCCTGTCTTGCATTCTCTGCTTTCTCTTCTTTCTCTCTCTGAAGACGTTCTGCCTTCTCTTCTTTCTCTCTTTGAAGACGTAATTCTTCCTGTCGCATTTCTTTCTCTTCTTGTCTCCGTTTCTCCTCTCTTTCTTTCTCTTCTTGTCTTGTCATCATCATCCATTGCATCATCGTCTCCATAGACATAGGCCCAGGCGGTTTCTCAGTAACCTTTTCCACAGCACCACCGACAGCACCTTCTTCTTCTTCTGCTTCTTCTTTAAGCCAGACTTCAGCTAGCGCTTCTAGCATGTCTTCACGTGACATATCTTTCAGCTTTTCTTCTTCAAAACCAGCCTTTAACAAGCGCTGCTTTAATCTTTCAGAAGACATCTTCTTCAGTTCTGCTTGTTTTTTGACACTTAATTTCTCCATCTTACTTCTTTACTTCAGTGCTGTCCTTTCTGGAAAACACGAGTTTTCTTTTGTGTTTGAAGTATTGGGGATTGTTCTTTGTTTGATAACAACCAACTTTTATACCTTTGTCGTTGAGGCTTTCGTTGTCGTAGATTTACCAATGATTTGAATGCGTATTCACCAGTCGACGTTGTTTCGAATCCCAGACGTTGTTTCGAATCCCAGACGTTGTTTCGAATCCCAGACGTTGTTTCGAATCCCACCGCTGTCACCAAATACAAACCTGCGATTTGCGTTACACAGAGATCCACAGAGATCCACAGTGAGAACAGAACTGGGTCAATACTGGCAAAGAAAGGACGATACGCGCTAACCAAGGTTCTACGACACTGCCAGAGACCTACAGAAACAAATCAAAGGCGAAACACAGAAGGACAGTGTTTGTCAATGTCATGTATAGCAACCAGGAATAGAACTTCAGACATGGAGATAAAAGGTAATCGTAATTAAACATTTATAAAGCGCCACTCAATAATTCAGAGGCGCTCCCGATCCAGTGTTATCACCAACAAGTAAAATGGACTTCAGGTGTTTCTGAAACAGAGAAACAGAAAGCCCGAGGAGCTCAAGCTGTTGTTTCTGCGAAAGATTGTTTCTTAAAAGGTGGTTATATAGAGAGGTTTGTACACGATTGTATTATGCAAGAGAATAATGCGACATTTTAACAGAAGTGTTAATGTAAATGTACTTTTTTTATATAGCGACCGTATGGCTTCTATCCTGCTCATTTTAAAATTTTAAAGAAAGACCGTGATGCTCGAGTGAGTTCCTTCACCACCGCTGGGAGCAAGATATATAATTACAACTGCTCAGCGAGTGAGTATCCATATATATATATATATATATATATATATACAAACATATGGACATATATACATATTTTTCAAGTGGTGGATTTGGCGTGAATTGGCCCAAACCATAGGCCCACCCGCTGGGAGCAAGATTGCGGCCTATCGATGCGTAAATCCAACAAACAAAACTAAATTGGATCGAGAAATTCTGAATTTAGTGAACAGTAGGGCAGAACTGCGTCAAATTAAAACAAGCAGTCATATGAAATACAAGCGAACACTTCAATTATAATCACGGCTTGAAAAGGCCATCACTGCATAGCCTATACTACAACCGACCTGGCCTAAATTTAGTCCTGGTCTCATAAAAGACCGTTCTATACAGTGTTGCAATGTTGCAGGAGCGACCTTCAGTCAGCGCAGGTTAATTAAGATATCACCGAAACTGATAACGGCCTCTAATAGGTGCTCCAGTACTTGATAGTAACGCTTAATAGTAACCATTGATAGTAACCGTCGATAGTAGCGCAATCTTCGTCCATTCTTAACTCGCAAACAACAATGGCCTCTGCGATTATTCACCGCTATAGCGTTATGCCTGTTGATCGTGAACATATAATGCCCGTCTTGGTTCAAAAAACCTGTACTCCTCCTCTGCGCTGAAACTCCCCTGCTGTCATTCAAATGCATGCGTGCCTGAAAAGGAGTGTCTCAAACTCTATCCGACAGTGTGTTGAGGTACTTGACAAAATCAAAAAAATATAAAGTTTCTTCATACATATTGCAATCGTATTATAACGTAATATCGGAACTTTGCAATGCGCTACTAAAACGTTAAGTACAGGGCTTATTCACGAGTACTACGTCAAGTCAGAGAGGTTGTCCAAGCGAAGATTCCAAGCGAAGAACAATATCCGGTTGTTTGAAGACTATAGGAGACAGAGGAGTCTTTATTTCGGCTGCTTAGGACGCGGAAACTGGGAGACGGAGGAGTGTGAAAGAGGGAAGCTGGATGGCCAAGAGAGTTATCAGTTGATCGGTTTCGCACAAGTTGGTGCCGCTCTAGAAGCATCCCAACACTTTCCAACAAAGAATAGCGCGTTTTAAGAGTCGAAACTGCTCGGGGGCAAAATCCACATTGACATGTCTTGTCGAAATCATCATCCTCACTGCTGATTATCGTAATCGTAAAGTCCAAACTTCTAAAGCGCCACTCGAAAGCCAAGCGCAGGGCACCAGCTTATTCATGAGCGCTGCGTCGAATCAGAGGGGTTGTCCGAGTCCAGTGCCGATCGTCTCAACGATGTACACGAGCTTGTGTACACTAGAGTTGAACTCCGATTGAAAAGTAGAAGGCGAAGGATATAACTGGAACTAGGGCATAGTCACAAGTTATCAAACTGTTCGACGCCAAGTTTGGCGAAGAGTGCGCACTGCACGCATATGCAGTATACTCAAACCCTTTTCAGAATCAAGTATACATGTACATCTGTACATATACATACTGTATACATACATGTACACCGCAATTCTTGAAGTATCCTGCACAACTTAGCGTCAAGCTTTGAGCGTAGCTATAAACGTAGGTTTCCGCGCTTTCAGAATTCGGTATAGTTTCCGAACGGAGCTTTCTGAATGCCAACAAATCTCAGACTGAATCGTTAATTCATAGCATTCGCGTGTATAGGATTGTCTCGAGGGGAGCGCAGAGGAGACATGATCCTTTTGACCCGCACGAATACACAAGCAGTTTGAACTGCACACGTAAGTCCTCAGCATCAAAGGCTTTCGCCGCCTCTTTCAGACACGCCGCCAGTAGTATTAATAATACAACAAAGGGTCAAGTTAATCGTTAAGTCGTCGGCGATGGGGACGAGGAGGAGGCGTCCTTATGTCTCAACCGTTGCTCTTTCCGTCCGTGTTTCCGCCTCTTCCCGTTCGCTTCCCGCGGCCGTTCGCGATCTCCTTTTCCCGCACGGCGACCTCCTCCTCCTCCTTTGCCCTTCTTGGACGTCGCGCATGACTCGCGTGGCCACGGCGTACCACCTGTTTACAGCGGCAGTTCTTCACGACGCGAACCCGGTAGGACCTTGTAGTTCCATCTTCACAAATGAGCGTCAGTTTCTTCTTCCGAACGACGTCGTCGACGCATCGCCATTCCGTCGGACTCGTTCCCGCCCAGGCCTTGACGTAGTCCGAGTACCAGGGAAGGGTGCGGACGGGCAGGCAGAGCCCGCTGCAGACCACTTCGATCAGCGGCCGAATCGATGTGCACTGCCCATCGGAGACGTAGCGCTTTGAGCGCAGTTCAACGCAGCCGACGCCAGAACTGTTTCCTGAAATCATTTAGAACAATTGTTAACATCAGTGGTAATCAATGGGAAGGTAGCTCTTAAGGTAAAGGTTAGATGATCTAGATTTTAGAACTCTCGCTGTATCTGTTCCTTCTGCTTAATATCTCTCTCCATGTATCTGTTCATTCTGCTCAATATTTCTCCCTGTATCTGTTCCTTCTGCTCAATATTTCTCTCCCTCTGTATCTGTTCCTTCTGCTTGATATCTTTCTCCAGGAACTTGTTCATTCTTCTCAATATCTCTCTCTTTGTATCTGTTCTTTCTGCTCAATATCTCTCTCCCTGCATCTGTTCATTCTGCTCAATATCTCTCTCCCTGCATCTGTTCATTCTGCTCAATATCTCTCTCCCTGCATCTGTTCATTCTGCTCAATATCTCTCTCCCTGTATCTGTTCCTTCTGCTCAGTATTTCTCTCCCTGTATCTGTTCCTTCTGCTCAGTATTTCTCTCCCTGTATCTGTTCCTTCTGCTCAGTATTTCTCTCCCTGTACCTTTTCCTTCTGCTCAATATCTCTCTCCTTGCATTTGCTCTTTCTGCTTAGTTGCTTATGTCATTATTTTCGTTCCCAACTAAAGAATTAAACTTTTCAAAACGCTTATCAACCACAGACTACCTCTCTCTCTCTCTCTCTTAGCGAACTGATCATGTAAAAGTGAAGTTAAATGTACTGGTAAAAGTGAAGTTAAATGTACCTGATGACGGCTTGGTTTTGGTGCGCCATCTGTAAAAGTGATGCTGTTTAAATTAGAAACCTGCGCTATAGAAGTTACTGTACATGTAAAAGTGAAGTTAAATGTACATGTAAAAGTGAAGTTAAATGTACATGTAAAAGTGAAGTTAAATGTACATGTAAAAGTGAAGTTAAATGTACATGTAAAAGTGAAGTTAAATGTACATGTAAAAGTGAAGTTAAATGTACATGTAAAAGTGAAGTTAAATGTACATGTAAAAGTGAAGTTAAATGTACATGTAAAAGTGAAGTTAAATGTACATGTAAAAGTGAAGTTAAATGTACATGTAAAAGTGAAGTTAAATGTACATGTAAAAGTGAAGTTAAATGTACATGTAAAAGTGAAGTTAAATGTACATGTAAAAGTGAAGTTAAATGTACATGTAAAAGTGAAGTTAAATGTACATGTAAAAGTGAAGCGGTAATTGTGAGGTGAGGCCTACATGACGCCAGAACCGTTCCGCACACAGTTGCAGTAAGAAGACATTTCTTGGAAACAACATTAAAAACTCTGTTATGCCTATGAGGGTGCTCAGTAGTGTAGCGGTTAGCCTAATGGACTGTCAATCGAGAGGTCGGCGTTCAAATCCCCTCCAGGACAGAAATTTGGTTTGAAATTTCGATATCTCTCCTCTGCATCAGAAATTTGGTTTGAAATTTCTGCTCCACCTACATCCACTAGCCAACTCATTAATTAGTACACTGTCGGTGGGAAGATGAGACAGAGAGGGAGAGGGCTGGTCACCGGCCCTCATTTGCCGAGGCTAAGAAAATGAAGTCGTTAGCACTTCATGCCAATGACTGCCCCAAGGCTAGCTGAAGGGACTGCTCTTCTTCTTATGCCTATACGTTCAAATCTCAATGGTAATCGAAGCTAAAGGTTAATGCAGTCACAGACCGTTAGCAACAACCCGAGAGTAAAGGCAGCAGCATCCTTCAAAACTGCTGCTGTCGCAAATATCTGGGATGAAATGTATATACCTGGGTGTGTAATTTTGCATGCAACGAGGTAAATACCTGGAATGAGGTGAATATCTGGACTAAGATTACTCCCAAGTTGTGGCACATATTTGAACTGAAGCAGTTAATGGCATATACCTGATCTGAGGGATATATCTCATTATTTCCTACGAAGATCAAATTCCCACAATACTTTTATGATTATAGCTTGACCGACTTTTATACTTGCATTTTGGTATATACCCAAACTGAATTAAATGGCTTGTAATAAATATTTTGAGATAAATACAAGGGTTAAGGTATATACCTAGATCGAAGCATATACCCGGATCGCGGTATACATAGGCCTACACCCGATTACGGTACATACCTCAGCTGACCTGGCTTGAATTAGTTATCCGCCTGTGATGAAATATTCATATAGTCTATATATTATACCTGGTTTGAGGTAGGTAGGAAGACGTCCTGGTTTTTCTAACAATGAGCTATTCGTCAAGTTATAGGTCGCGTTGGACACCTGCTGAATGTTCTCATCTGCATTGGTTACCCGTCTCTCATCACTTCCGGTGTTCGTCGCGTTCGCTCTGGGCGCCACCATCATCGTCAACAGCAGTAGCAGGGCACCAGTCCGGAGGCAAACGCTGGTCAGCGTTCTTTCAATGGCCATCACTCCGTGGTCAGTAGTCTATGGACAGTGGCCAGCTGCAGTCGATGACCATAGCTGACCATCGCAAAGGACTGGCTCCCACGGCAGTCCACAGAAAATGGCGCGGCAAAATTAGGGTGCGTTTTTCCTGTTGATACGAGTTTATCTCGGAGATCCGCGAGCACGAGGAAGAAACAGTTTACCAAGAAAATTGACGCTTTTGGATTCCACAAAGGTTCAGAAACTTGGTTAAACACGAACGATACTTTGAATTCTTCAAAGGCTCCGAATCTTGATCTAACACGAACGACACTCCAAAGCCTTCAAAGGCTCCAAACCTCAACTCAACACGGACGACACTGAATATTTCTTCACCCAGAAACTTAACGAAACACGAACGACACTTCGAATTCTCCAAAGGCCTTCGAAAAAATCCGTCCAAAACACGCAACCAGTCTACGGCATGCAACAACAGGTTCTTCCAAGAACCGCGGAAAAGAACTTCAACGCAAACGCGGTAAACGTATTACGCTTTACCGCGTAAATACGTCGCGGAACTTCGTTTTGCGCTTTGTCCCTTAATAAGCGCGAACGTACTACGGGGATCAAAGTCTCACAATACTCGTACGATGACCTACGCAAAAGCCAGGCAATCAATCCTTCAGCCGACTATACTACTATTATAGGCGCACCGTTAGTCTTCGTACATATGAATGACACGAATAGCCATACGACCGTAACAAATGCGCCCAATCTGCCTACTATATATATGCACACACACTACAAGCTATACTAACCTATCGCATATATATCTATATATTGAAATATACTCGGATATATATATATATATATATATATATATATATATATATATATATATATATAACACTACAAGCTGCTAAGCCTATCGAATATTAATATTTATCACAATATCTCAACCGCATGCGCACACATTGAATATAATTGTAGCCTACACATGGCGTTTATATGCGTATATATATGTATGTATATGTATATATATATATGTATATGTATATATATGTTTATATATATAAACGCATGCGTGTATGAAACTATAAATTTATATATTATGTAGAGATATAGGTTTTTATATATTGTGTGTATCGTGGACGGAGGAGGTGACGTTAATTCTTATCAGGCCAGTCACGCTCAAGCACTTGTAGCTATAAATGGAGCAGCTGCAAAGCTAACGGTTGGCTGATGGAGGGGTCGGGGTGGTGAGAGAGAGAGACACACACACAGAGAAAGAGAGGGTGATAGAGAGACAGAGCAAGAGAGAGAGAGAGACACACACACATAGAGAGAGAGAAGGTGATAGAGAGACAGAGCAAGAGAGAGAGACACACACATAGAGAGAGAGAGAGAGGGTGATAGAGAGACAGAACAAGAGAGAGAGAGAGAGAGAGAGAGAGAGAGAGAGAGAGAGAGATACACAGAAGGGATTGAGAGAAATCGAGATCGAGAGACATTCAGAGAGAGAAACAGAGAGAGACAGACAGACGAGAGACAGAGAGACAGAGACAGACACACAGTCAGACAGAGACAGGCAGACAGAGAGACAGCGATAGAGACAGAGCCAGAGACAGGCAGGCAGAAGGAGTGGGAGAGAGCGAGAGACACAGAGAGATAGAGACAGAGAGACAGAGAGACAAAGAGAGACAGAGAGACAGAAAGAGACAGAGAGACAAAGAGAGACAGAGAGACAGAAAGAAAGATAGAAAGAAAGATAGCGCGAGAGAGAGCGAGAAAGTGAGAGAGACAGAGAGACAGAGAGAGACAGAGAGACAGAGAGAGACAGAGAGATACAGAGAGACAGACAAAGAGTGAGACAGAGAGACATAGAGAAAGATATAGATAGAGGGAGGGAGGAAGGGAGGGAGGGAGGTAATTTGCATCATCTACCTGTTCGAGCGATCAGTGGCTGTTCATTGTATACGACTCAGGCCTGCGACTCATACGTAACCTTTACTACAAAGACTACTACACAAGGCATGCATGAATAGGCCCATATATATATATAAATATATAGACCTCTCTATATATATATCTAGAGATAGTCACATAAAATATATATGAACAGCAGGACAGCATGTGACTGTTATATTGGTTATTATGTATATATGTCTTTATATATGGGTAGATATATACATAAAAATCACTTATAAGTTGAGTCTGCGTTAGAAGGGTTCATAGATGGCACGATCTTATACAGGTTACAAGTCATACGTCGTATTTGCAAACGATAGTGCATTGAAGAAAGCAATAAAAAACGGGATCCATATATATATATATATATATACATATATATATATATATATACATATATATATATGTATATATATATAATTTCTGTAGGCAGTTATTCATATGTGATATTATGTACATGAGTATATATTTAGATGCATGCACTCATGCCGTCTATTCGAGCCCCATTCAGTCTTTGGTTGTTGTGTAAGTTCTGTGCAACGTGACCTAATAATAATATTCACTTACCAAACCAACTGAAATCTAATCTTGGGGCGTGTTAAGGTAGGATGGGGTAGAATGGGATATGGCGGGGCAGTGTAGGATATGGTAATATAGGGTAGGGGCATGGTTGGGCATGTGTACTTTTACTAAGATACAATAGCATGGGTATACGCCTATACGGTCGGTTTTGGTAGGTTATGGTACGATAGCATAGGATTGGGTAGAGTATTGCAAAGTATATAGGGTTCGGTAACAAATGTTACAAAATGTCATTTGTTAAGTAGGGTTCGGTAACAAATGTTACAAAATGTCATTTGTTACTGAACCCTACTCTGCAATACTCTAGTGTAGCGTAGGATACATTACGGTAGCATAGGGCAGGCTAAGGTAGAATAGCTTAGGGTATGAGACTTCAGCATTGGACAGTGTAGAATACGGAAGAAAGGGAAAGGATAGGGTAGCGTAGGTTACGGTATACTATAGCACAGCACAGGGCACGGAAGGGTAGAGTAGGGATGCCAAGTAGGTTAGTCTTACGAGGATTAGTGCTGTCTTGAAGCAGGGTAGGTTAAGTTTAGATATGGATAGTGTCAGAGTCGGTAAGGTACATAAGGCATGACAATAGGGTATATTTAGGTAAGTTAGAATGGGGCAAGTTAGGGTAAGTTAAGATATTTCACAATGAGGTGAGGGGTTGATGGCTGTGAGCGCCGTTGTGCGTTGGCGCAATATAAATCTACTTACATTAGATTATATTACGTTTGAAACGAAGCGAATATGGAGAGAACAATGATTGTACATTATAACATAGACGACCGAATATGTATTCTTTCATTTACAACAACAACAACATCAACAACAACAACAGAAAACAAAGACGTGTAATGCATTGACAACAACAATCATCATATTTTAATGTAATAATCTACAACAGCACGAGTTGCATTCGTATCTCAATTCAAGCTCGATTCAGAAATAGGCGACAGATTTCATTAGACTCAGACTTCAGGTGGTTCTGCAGTTATTTTCACAATATACAGGATCAACGGTAACGTAGGCTGACATTAACAGACTACTGCATTTAGTACATAAATGAATAAAACTTGAATGCATTTGCTTCAATATTGAATTATACTTAAATGCGTTTGCTTCAATATTGAATAAAACTGAAATGCATTTGCTTCAATATTGAATTATACTTAAATGCGTTTGCTTCAATATTGAATAAAACTGAAATGCATTTGCTTCAATATTGAATAAAACTTGAACGCATTTGCTTCAATATTGAATTATACTGAAATGCATTTGCTGCAATATTGAATAACACTTGAACGCATTTGCTTCAATATTGAATTATACTGAAATGCATTTGCTGCAATATTGAATAACACTTGAATACATTTGCTTCAATATTGAATAAAATTTGAATGCATTTACTACAATTTTCTTCTACTCCACAAATCACTCAGTAGATGCTAAAGAAATCACAGCGTCGTTAGTACGACGAGAAACATCAAACTAATTAAAATTATTTAACGAAGAAATGACTACATCCTCACAAAATAATATGAAGATCATGCGTGTTCCCATTGGAGCTTCGATACAAGCACAAGCCCCACAAGGAATTTGAAATTCATATGCAATTCATATGGCTGAATACGTGTGTGAGCTCTGATCCTCTACGCGTAGCTTCTTTACTCGACACACTTTCAAAGTCTTCTGACTTTTGAATGTTTAAGACGAATGTACATTAATTATTGTAGATAACTGCATGTTAATGCTATCAAGAGAGCCTTCGTTTTAGTAGTGGAATTGAAGAATCTAATTTCCTAACCAATAAACTTAGGGACCGTCCATAAATGACGTCACGCTATTTTGGCCGATTTTTAACCCCCCCTCCCTTCTCGTCACACTTCGTCACAAAAAGTAAGACCCCCCTCTGAAAATGACGTCACAAAGCTCTGACCCCTAAAACCACTTTCCATGGCGAACCAAAATGCTCCTCTAAGGAACAAATAGCGAAAGCATGAATATTTTAAAATCTAACGGTGACCAAATATTGAAATAATTATAAATTTATTAATAATGGTGCCCGTATACATTAAAATAATTAAAAAATAATGAAAATTTAATCCTCAAAATTAGTGCTGTTATTATTAAAATTAAATTGTTGTTAATTGTTAAATTTAATAACATAGACCTGGTGTGACGTCACACTACTCAGACCCCCCCACCCCCATGTCACACATCGTCACAAATTTCCGACCCCCGACCCCTAGGTGCGTGACGTCATTTGTGGACGGCCCCTTACAGATTTATAAACGTTCAGCTCAAACTGTTTTAATCCGCAGAATGTAAGACGGATTTGATTTACAAGAGTAAAGTTGTTTAATGTACTTTGCTCTGGCAGTCGCTACATAAACATTTTTCTGAAGTTCTTTAACGTTTGCATGTAGCTGCTTTATCGATGAAAACCAACGTTTAATAAATGTTTCATGCAAACTTTAGATCAAGCAACCCGCAAAACCATATTCCAACTTTACACTAACGTTTAAGTGCTGTTGACTGTAACTCGAAGATGCGTATTTTGGGGTTGAAAAACACGTAGGCTGAAACGCGAACAAGATGGCATCAATACAACAAAATAAACTTTACATTGTTTCAGTTTCATGCAACCCAGAAGGATTCTAACCTTGGAGTCAGAGTTGATGTCTCTCAAATTTTAGCGATCAGGCCACGATAAGAAAATACAAATGAGTATGGCTCAAATGAGGGCATCACCAACGAATAACCACCACAAATTTTTTGCTATAATCACATCAATCAAAAGTAGAAGAAAATTTGCAACCCACAATTGAAATAACTCAAACCGACACCAACCTATGACCAGCATGTTGGCTTATTTACAGCATATTTATCAATTTCATCTTTAAAAATATTCCAAAGCTCTACAAGATCTCAGAAGAAATTTAAACGCAACCGAAAACTCTTACGGCACCCAATAACCTGCGAAATCCTTTATAGGTCGGAACAAATTTCTCAAATAGTAAAATTGAACCGGACTAGAATTAAAACACGATCGACAATAATACGATTAATGAGATTCTTTTCTCTCTATCAACAATGTTCAATTTAAATCATACTGCCATACTGTGGTTCAAGGTTGACATTAATGAACTTGGCAGGAGATTCCAAAAGAAAGTCCAATGTGGTGAAAAACAGAATAAAATTTCAACATTAGCGACTCCAACATCCCGAGTACTCACAACAGAGAAAGAGCAGTCCCTTAAGCTACCCTCAACTGGCAACCATGAGTATGAAGTGTTAGCGACTTCATTATTCTTAGCCTTACGCATATTAGCATTCGAACTCTCAACCACTCGGTTGATATTCCAGCAGGCTAACCACTGGATTATCATGAAACCAGGTGCGTAGACTGCAAGATACAATATTAATATCTGAACAATAACATTATTATGGAGAAATCGCCTCAAGACTTTGGTGAAAGCAAACTCAACATAATGAGATCAGTCGCTTTTGAAGGGAAGATAGCTTTCAGCACGGAACAGATGTAGCCTAATGTAATTCAGCGAGTTTAAAGCCGGCTGCAAAATAATCAGCTTATAGTACACGTAACTTTATTGAAGGCAAATATTTCCACAAATCTACTAACTTACGGAAATATTTCTTCATGATTGTGGAAGTCTGGAGGCGTTAAGCAAAGAAACTAGCATCGACAGCAAGTATCCACTGTCACATAATGGACAGTAGGATGGGGTTAGTTAGTTACTTCGACTATGAATATAACGCCTTTTGTTAATTCTTAAAGGTGTTACCTGTGCTACCTTAAATGGTGCTCAAGTTCATTCTTAAAAAGTTCATCAATAAACAGTGTTTAGATTACTAAAACAGTCACTCGTAGAGATAACTTTACATAAAGAGATTTAAATCCTCTCACTGTCTGCTATAGTTAGAGCTGCAAGGCTTCTGTAAAATCAAATCTGCAGGGTTATATCAATATCAATAAATATCTTGACAAAAACTTTACCTGTAACCAAAAACAATTTCAATTTACCATTATTCATTTAAATAAAATGATCATCGATTAAAGAGGCTATCACCTGTTTTAGTGTTCTATTATGTAAATTGACAGTAAGTTGTAGGCCTATATAATGCAATTTAAATTAACGCTCAACAAACAAAGGTTTGTGTTCAGTATGGAATTACCAGAATACAGAACAAAAATTGTCAATTAAGCGTTCATTAAAACACGCGAACCCAAATGTCACAGTTTTGCCCTGTCGAAAGTTTAACAAACTTACATGCGACTTTTAAAATGAATGTCAGAAAAGGTAAAATTCGATACCGTTAAACATTAACAGAATTAATATTATTACAGAATTGTTATATTGAAATCTGCGAATTGTTAAAACACATTGTTGATTCGTAGCATTATTCAAGTGCTAAGCTGTAGTAACCATTAACATGTGATTTCTAAAGTAAACTATTATTATTCTAAAGCCATTGTATTAATTTCTAAGACACAGAATATCTACAATTAAAATCACTTAGTTTACAATGGATTAGGAATGACAAAATACTCGCTCTTTTAGAATTTAATAATAGTCATAATTGTTGTCGACCAATGTGTTTGAGACGACTCATTACTAAACCGTAAACTACGACATTCAAAGCAATCACCAAACTTTAAATGAATAAAAGATGCGTTAGAATTGAGAAGCTTTCATATTCGATTCTAAGGCTATGATATGAAATGCGTAGTATAAGAACTACTGTGGTGTCTCATACTTTACACTAATTTGCGCACGATGCCTTAAGCTGGGAATGGCCGAGTCTTGAGATGCTCCGGCTCTCTTGTCCAGGACATTAGATTTAGACCACTGCCGACTGAAGGAAGGGCTGATGGTAAGGAAATGAGTACCCCACTAAGTTCTACATGGGATATGGGAACTTTAATTGTGCCTCGCTTTGCAGCAGTTCTTACAGTAAAGACTCTCTAAGACGTTTTCACTCTCGTTCGCTTTACTTCAAGAACTAGTGCGATCTATTCGGTCAATATTTTACTTATTATTCTTCTTTAGGAACTCCTGGATTATTATTTGAAATAATAATTAAAAACTTAATTGCTAAATGCCCTCCACTCTCTGTGATAACTGCGTCGATTAAAAACTTGGATTTTCATTCAGAAGGAAATGTGTTGATAGTAACCAGCTTTGTAATCGTTAGTTTCGTAGAGAAATCTCTGATAAGCAACTGTAGCACTGGCTATTAAATTTTTTACTTTAAACTGCTCTAAATTCTGGTCATCTCCGGAGCGCTCTGACTAATGTCGCATTCACACATCAGAGCTACTGGAAAGTTTGTTCCTAATTAGCCTGAACCCTTGCCGACAATGTATAATTAACAAGATTGTTAATTAATTGCATGTGCCTAAATTGAGCTCGTTGATATTTACATGTTTTACATGTATATTCGAGAGTGCAGTTGGTGGGTCAGTTGGTGGGTTTTTTGATTACTTACAAGGCTGAACTCGACTTAACGTACGCCCAAATCATAGAGAAAATCGTAATTATCAATGTGCTATATTACTGGCCACAAATGCTTTCTAATGAGTTTGTACCCGCAAGGAATGGGTGCGATTAATGATATTCTATAAAGTAATTGCAAATTATTAATAAATCAATTGCCGATTATTAATTATTAATTAAATTTAGTTCGTTTGTAATTAACCTAAGTCGAAGAGTTGGAGAATAGAGCTTTTCAGATGCCATACTATGTCACCGGAGAGAACGCCGACGTGCCTTAGAACTTGAAGTGGGCGCTCTGTTCGTGTTGACGTTTGACAACCGCCAACTTCTGGTGACGTAGCAGGTCAACATTTTGGTTGACGTAGGGGGATTTGTTTGTCCCGTGCAGGAGCAGGGTCCACTCGTAGAGGGTTCCATGCTGGGGTTCCTCGGAATCAAAGACGATGTACAGCCTCCAGGTTCCACGAGGGTTCTCGGCCCAGGTGTGGGTTGTCATGAACGGCCATTTGGTGAAGCCAGACATCATATCGTCATCCTTGGCACGCTTACCAAGCAGCATGGAGCTGATAGACAATAGAAAACATCACGTCACCAACTAAAGACGAACAGGTCAGAGATAGGAGACAAATAATGACGTAATCAACTTATGACGAAAATAGATGCGAAACTAAGGTGACGTCATTAAAGAATCAATCAGCCGTTTATTGATTCAACAACAGCACAATTATTAATTAACAATCAGTCATTTTTAAAAGTTGATCTGCTGATGTTCTCAACAGGACAGCCCTAAAGGATAAAATAATCCGCTATTGCAGGGCTGCCCCTTTTCTACATTATGGCGAACAGATAGGAAACAAAGATGACGTCATTAACTAATGACGAACAAATTACATAAACAATATAGAGATGACGTCGTTAATCAATGACTAACAAGTTAGAGGAAGGAAACAAAGATGACGTAATTAACAAATTGGAGACAAATGTGACGTAATCAACTGATAACAAACAAAATAGAGGCATCACAGATATAGGAAACAAAGTGGACGTCATTAACCTATGACGAACAAATTACAGAAAGGAAATAGAGATGACGTCGTCAATTAATGACTAAGAATCTAGAGATAGGAAACAAAAATTGACGTCATTAACTAATGACGACTAAAACAGTGATTTGAAACCAAGGTAACGCCAGCAACTAATGACGAACAAGTTAGTGAAAGGAAGTGATGTCTTCAACTAATGACGAACTTCATACAGATAGGAAACAAAGATAACGTCATCAACTAATGACGAACAACTTAGAGTTAAGAGACAAAGGTGACGTCATCAACTAATAACACACAAATAGAGGCATCAAAGATGCGCAACTAATTACGGAAAAGCGAAACATGACGTTACCAACCAATGACGAAGAACACAAGGCAGAAACCATAGACTGGTGACGAATAACTTAGAGGGGGAAACATTACGTCATCGACGCACAATCAACAATATAGAAATTATAAGGATAACAAAGGTGACGCCATCAAATGACAAGTATCGAAGATTTGTATCTCGCCCTAGTTGATGATTATTCCAATTGCTTAACGACGTTCTATGGCTACTTAGGCCGCTGACGTCTTAGTGATTCTATTGCATTTCCTTTCTATTTGGCCCATTGGCTCTTTTTATTGTAAATCTTTTTTTTCTTTTTTCTTTTTTTTCACCTTTCTCTCTTTTTCTTTTTTTTCTCTTTTTTCAAAAATGAACTTCAATTATTTTAAAGTTAACTTTTGTGGCCTTTTCTGGCTCTTTTTTTGGGCTATTTCAGCTCTTTTTGTGGCTATTTCAGCCTTGTTTATAAATCCTCTGAAAAAGAGTCGTCTTTCGACTCACGTGGTATTCATCGGTGAGACGAGGAATATGTTGACGTCTCCACGTCTCGAAGCCTTCACAGTGATGTAGGCCTGGACGTGTTCCAAGTAGTTGACCTGGTTCGGAAGGTCCTTGCAGGCAGTCGTATCAATCGTCAGAGTCAGCGGCTGACTCGTCGAGAAATTACTACAAATTCAAATCCATTCAAACTGATTCTCATTGTTATTTCCTCGTTAGCTTAATTATGAGGCAGAGAGAGAGTAATACTGAATCGCAGGACAACCCTTATGACTCGACGCAGCGCTCGTGAATAAGCTGGTGCCCAGAGATTAGATTTTGAACAGCGCTTGGAGTTTACGATTACGATTACTAAAATTGATGATTTTGGCTGACTGGCTTGTTGATTGTGACTCATAGGCTGGCTAGCCAAGTGATTGATGAATTGACTGGCTGGATGGCTGGCTAATTAGCTGACTGACTAACTGACTGGATTGCTGACTGACTTACCGAATGAATGAATGACTGGCTGACTGGGCAAAACTGTAACGACGAGAGTGTAGTAAAAGCGAATAGAAAGCCAATGCAGTCGCCGTTATAGTGTTAAAGGATTGACAACTTCCTAATGTGACTGACCCACAAAACGCAAAATGTCTAAAATAGGCCTAATTCTTCCTAAGAGCAACCTTGGGCAGACCATAAAGACATAATAATAATCAAGTTCGCTAACCTTACCGTTTACCGTTTACCTTTACCTTTGCCTTTAACCTTTAACCTTTACCTTTACCTTTGCCTCTTACCTTTTCAATGTTAACTTTTACCTTTTACCTTTACCTTTACCTTTTACCTTTTTACCTTTTACCTTTACCTTTACCTTTACCTTTACCTCTTACCTTTTCAATGTTAACGTTTTACCTTTACCTTACCTTTGCCTTTTCCCTTTGCCTTTACCTTTTACCATTACCTTGTACCTATATTGCTATTTCTTACTAAATCATTCAACGGCGTTACACAAAACAGCTCTAATCTGTCTTCTGAGTCAGTTTTCATCCTATAGTGCTCTTACAATTGTCCCTTGATGGTTTCTGCGGTGCAGTGCCAGCGGTCCGGTGCCGAGTTCCACTGCCTTGCCATATCCACCATGTCCCCGGCGTCTAAGACTCCGTATCCGAACAGGTGGTTGAACTCGAGTCCAGCTCCGTTGATCGTCCAGTTGTGGCGACCCTTGTGGTCATTCAAGTGGTTGCGCTTCGAGGTCAACACACTCAAGTGCTGGATGTCGCGCCACGTCAACTTCTCACTGTCAACCAAAAACCACTATTTGTTATTGTAATTGTTCAATCAATCATTTATTTCTGTAACCATCAGAAGAGAAAAACGAACAATGAAACAGTAAGGCAACGGTTTGACATGTACAGTGATGATGTACTGGCTACAAGGAGGCCCAGAAGGGATCATGGATCCCGCTAAATAGGGACACCTAAACATGTAAAAAAATACAGATAGGGAAAGAAAGACAGTCAATGATATTTAGAGTGGAGTAAGCCTTGAGCTGAAAAACAAACAACAAACAAAACAAAAAAATAAGACGGGTCCATCAAAAATCACATTAACAAAAGAATATAAAAGAATATTGTAACTATCGCGCTTGTATCTAAAGCACATGGCATGGTTACCGATTGGTTAGACCGTTAGGTAGCTTGGCCTGTAACGCGTAGAGTGCGGGTTCAAGCCCCAATGAAGCGGTCACTGTGTTGGGATCTTGAGCAAGTCCTTCACTCACAATTATTGCTCTGTGCTGTCGATGTTCTGTCGTATGGTCGTGTGCACGTTTGAAATTTAGCAGGAGGGTAATAATATTATTTAAGTACAATGACGCATCAAAAACAAGCCGTAATCAGGTCAGTATCCAGAAGGTCAGATCTAAAGGCCTGCTTAACTAAGTTCTGTAACCAAGAACTTAACTAATTAGAAGATCATCTGTTTCAACATAGAATGATAGAATATATTCATCTACAGTAGGATGTTCAATTATATAATCGATAAATAAACAACAGGTATTATTATAGACGCTAACACGTTTAACTTACCGTGTGGGGTCTAGGACATTTCCCCGGACAATTCCCCGGACGTTTCCCCAGAAGTTGGACTGATGAAAATAATTCTCTACTTTAATAGAAGTTGGACTGATGAAAGAAATAATTTTCTTAAATAGAAGCTGGATTGATTAAACAAATTCTATGCTTAATAGAAGTTTTATTGATGAACAAATTTTTGCTGAAATAAAAGCTGAATTTATGAAAGAAATTCGTCTTTTAAATAGAAATTGGATTGATGAAAAATAATCTTTGCTTAAATAGAAGTTGGAATGATGAAAGAAGGCCTTTGCTTCAATAAAAGTTGGATCAATAACAGTTATCATGGGCAATAGTAGAGTTGCCTACTTACTGCTGGGGGGAAATGTCCGGGGAATTGTCCAGGGGAATTGTCAGGATACCACCATATGGGACTTGATCAAGTATAAAATACAGCCCGTAAAACAAAGTTTTTACTATATCCATCTAGTATCCTATAACGTGTACTCTGAAAATAGTCCGCGTTCATTTTACAACATAGCACGCTTAACGAGGCAGCGCGCCCATTATTGTTGCAGCCAATCACAACGCTGGCCAATCACAACGCTCCGTATCGGAAAAGGGGATTCCCCGATTCGAAAAGTTTAGTCCCCGATTCTATAAGCTAGCCTTTTTGGGGAGCTGAAATTTTGATAGAATGAATTGTGTGCGAGGGCGAGTCTATCTGCCAAGTTTCACGACGATTGAATGATTGTAAGTGATCGAACTAGTCGTCGCAAGATTTGACTTTTTAGCCTGTGGCTCAATCAAGCAATCAAGCAAGATTCCCGCAAGTTAAACTAGATGGATAAAAAGTAGAATAGGATCGAATGGAATCGAATAAGTGAGGCAAGAATAGAACACAATATAACCATAACCATAACCATCAATTTATTGCTCGAAACATTGACAAAGTAACATTTCGTTGTACAAAGAACAATCTGTTGGTCGCAAAAGGGAACCCAGAAGGAACCAGAGTCCTACTGGTTAGGGCCACCATAGTCTGTTGCTATATGGTTAACAGAGGTTATCTAATACCGAGGAATCATAGATCATAATAGAATAGATATGATTGGATCAAAACGGATCAAATTGTGACAATAGTGTTAGATTAGATCGGATAAGATGAAAGAACGGTATTGCATTCCACAAAATCAAGAGTAGGTTAAAGCAGAATGAGTCTGAATGCGGATGTTAGGATAGAAAAGAGCAGAAGGATGTTGGATGAGGATGCTACGACGAGAGACTTACTTGGCTTCCAGTGCCAAAGCAAAGACAGCAGCTGCCTCTGGTGCAGCAGCCGAAGTGCCAGAATGTCTCGTCGTGCACTTTCCATATAAATCGGTTGTCGCCTGCAAACATTAACAACAGGTTAATGGAAATCAGTTAGCATTACGAACATAGAATAGAATGTAATAAAAATGTAATAATAATACATATGTATGTTACAGTACACTATCTATGTATTGTTATTTAATGCATGTATGTAAGTATTGTTATTTAATGTATGTATGAATGTATGTATCTAAGCATTTTTGTTTAATGTATGTAATGTATGCATACATGTACGTATTGTTATTTAATGCAAGAATATATGCTTACTCCTCTTTAAGTATCTATTGGCTGTCATTCTTTTCCTATCTGTACTTTTTTATATGTTTAGGTTTCCCTATTTAGCGGGATCCATGATCCCTTCTGGGCCTCCGTGTAGCCAACTACATGTCAAACTGTTGCCTTATTGTTTAATTGTTCGTTTTCTCTTCTGATGGTTACAGAAATAAATGATTGATTGATTGTTATTTAATATATGAATGTATGTATGTAAGTATTGTTATTTAATGTATGTATGTGTGAATAGCTATTTAATGTATGCATGCATGCGTGCATGTATGTCTGCAGGTTGGTACGTATGTTTGCATGTACGGTTGTGGATCCGTGCAATTATGTAGCTCCTGTATACTTACAACTCCGGCGTCCTGGTTTCCGCTCTTTCCGTTGCTGAAGGTGGATGCTAGAGTGGATGAACAGCTTTCGTCATAGCTGGCCGTCTGTCCGTCGTTCGTAGCTGAGTTGATCGAAATCGTCCACATACTGGCCGCGTATCCATCACAGTTACAATCATCATTGGGTCCACCGTCACCAGAAGCCCAAACGTAGATCGAACCCAAACCATTACGACCCTACATAGCAATAATACATAGCGTAGTAGCCTAACGTTTCCTGAAGTAGTCTAACGTTTCCTGAGGTAGTCTAACGTTTCCTGAGGTAATCTAACGTTTCCTGAAGTAGTCTAAATGTTTCCTGAAGTAGTCTAACGTTTCCTGAGGTAGTCGAACGTTTCCTGAGGTAGTCTAACGTTTCCTGAGGTAGTCTAACTTTTCCTGAGGTAGTCTAACTTTTTCTGAGGTAATCGAACTTTTCCTGAGGTAGTGTAACTTTTCCTGAGGTAGTGTAACGTTTCCTAAGGTAGTGTAACGTTTTCCAATGTAGCTTAACGTTGAAAATTGTTCTTCGTCGCCGAGTTGGGTTGGGAGCGCCTCTGAGTAGGATCTTGGAGGAGCGCTATACAAGTGACATATCTTACAGCTTCCAAGCATGTCACAAAATATTTAAATATATTCTAACGTATCCAAAGGTAGCTTGAAGTACTCTAACGTATCCTAATGTATCATAGCGTATACCAGGCTATCCTAAAGTAGTATATTTCATCCTCAAGTATCCTTATGTGTCCTAACATATCCTAAAATATTCTGGCGTTTTGTAACTTATCCTAAAGTATCATGGAATATCCTAAACTATCCTAAAGTACCCTAACGTATCCAAAAGTATCTTAGCTTATCCAAACGTATCCCAAAATATCCAGAAGTATCCTGACGGACCCTAAAGTATCAAAAAGTATCCTAACGCATCCAAAGTATCCTATCACACCCAAGATCATCCTAACGTATCAAGAAGTACCCTAACATATCCAAACGTCACCTAAAGTATCCAAACGTATCATACAGTATCCAACATATCCTAACGTGCCTAAAGGTATCCTAACATATCCAAAAGTATCCTAACGTATCCAATAATATCTTGGCGTATCCAAACGTATCCTAACGCAGCCTAAAGCACCTGGTGTGGCCCATTATCTTTTACGTAGTAAAAGATAATGGAGCATGACACGGTGCTGCACTTATGATCACTAGAGCTAATGTGTAGATTGTACCGACCTCGTTGACCCCTCTGACGATGGCTCTCATGGTGGCGTTGCGTGGCCCATCGACCGTCTTTCCATCGTCTGTTGGCCCCCAGCTGGCGCTGTAGATGTGGATGGCTTGTGGCATGTGACCCATCGAATTCGCCTCGATCAGATCAGTCATGTACGGCTGATCCAGCATGCGCAAACCTAGCAGGAACGACACGTCGATGAAAATTATATTGTTTTGCATTGCACTGTATTGTATTGCATTGCATTACAATACATTTATTGTATTGTATTGCATTGTATTGTAATGGATGTATTTTTATTGCATTGTATTGTATTATATTGTACTGAATTGTATTACAATGGATATTTTCGGTATTGTCAACCTGAATTTATATTAAACGAATATTTGATGATGATTTGTTGCATTGCGATGTGCAGTGCGTTTAGTGTGGGCTACTGGTGTATTGCACTGTAAGCTGGTGCAACGCAGTGTAAACTGATGACGAAGAATGAATAAGTGAAGATGAGAATTGGAACGATGAACAACAGGACAAATCAGAAGAAGGAGAAGAAAAGGAGGAGGAGAAGGAAGAGGAGGAGAAGGAAAAAGAAAAAAAGGAGGAAAAAGAGGGGTGGAGAAAAGGGAAAGGAGAAGGAGGATGATGAAGAGGAGAATAGGAAGAGGAGAAAGGAGGAGGATGAAGAGGAAGAAAGGAAGAGGAGAAGGAAGGATGAAGAGGAGAAAAAGAGAAGGGGAGAAGGAGGAGGTGGAGGAGAAGAAGATTAAGAATAATAATAAGAAAACAAACAATAACAACAGCAATGACGTTACCTGCTACTCTCGATCCATAAGCAACACCAACTCCACAGATTTCATTGTCTCTCTTGGCTGATATCTCTCCAGCGCAACGAGTCCCGTGACTACAACAAACATGGTAACCGCTGCAAGACTTTCCATCTGCACGCTAAGTTGGCAACAGGTCCCTTCTGGGTAAAAACCCTCTCTTGTTCTAATATTAGTTCAATAATTCAAAATGACAAGTACGCAGTAAGATAGCATGATATAATAGTAACAGATGATAACAAGTTTAACAGGAGTCGAATTTAACTGTATGACAGCTTGCAAGGCGCCGACCTGTTCTACTGCTCGTTTTATCATGGCCCCTAGGGAGTGGTAGGCTGAGTCAACCATTTGGGGATAGCGGGTATCGAGCCCAAATCCTACTTTTTCGTGCCTGTGTATAATCGTTCAACCATCACCCAACACCACTTGACCCCTTGTTAGATGTAACCTTGCCCGCTTCCTGCCTCAGACCCTCTTCTTCTCTCTTCTCTCTGCCCTATTTTTCCCTCTCCTCTAACCCACCTCTCTCATCTCCCTCTCCTTTATCCTACTTACACCTACCTGACCTTTATTGCTTTTTCTCTTGTATACATGTGCGTAGGATGATAATTAATGAGCAATCCATCATAACAGTTGTAATTTATTCCACCTTGTTTGCATTTGTAGACATTAAATGATTATTATGACTTGTCAGATCACCTGCACACGTAGATGGATTCAAAAGGTGTGTTTATATGTTTACCTGTTGAACCAATCATCCGTGTATCTCGGGTAAGGAAAGTGATCGTTGCTGCTAAAG
Source organism: Aporrectodea caliginosa (assembly GCA_020284085.1). NCBI lineage: Eukaryota > Metazoa > Annelida > Clitellata > Crassiclitellata > Lumbricidae > Aporrectodea > Aporrectodea caliginosa. The sequence continues at coordinate 162,203 of JACEVL010000196.1, forward strand.
TCGTAACTGGCTTCTGCATTCTGCAAAAATGTTTGTTCAAAATTAATAGTATTATTATTTTTACCTGAGGTACATATAATCCCTCAGGATTTACTAGGAATAGCATTATTCTGGGATGGATGCTCTTCGAATATGTTTTGTTGTTATCATCATAATCATCATCATCGTCATCGTCATCGTCATATTCATCGTCGTCGTCGTCATCATCATCATCATCATCATCATCATCATCATCATCATCATCATCGTCGTCGTCGTCGTCATCATCATCAACATCACCGACACCACCACCACCACCACCACCACCACCACCACCACCACCACCACCACCACCACCACCCCCACCACCACCACCACCACCACCACCACCACCATCATCATCATCATCATCATCATCATCATCATCATCATCATCATCATCGTCGTCGTCGTCATCATCATCATCACCATCACCGACACCACCACCACCACCACCACCACCACCACCACCACCACCACCACCACCACCACCACCACCATCACCATCACCATCACCATCACCATCATCATCATCATCATCATCATCATCATCATCACTATCATCATCATCATCATCATCATCATCATACATTTATTAAGCGTTTTGCTATTTTATGACCAAGCATCAGGCGGTGGTAGTGATCAACTCTGAGTGAAGGACTTGCTCCGCCGTATACTCACGTAGTTGTCGTAGAGATCTGGATGCATGTAGTCTATTCCGTCGTCCATGATGGCTGTCGTCACTCCCTTTCCAGTGTATCCCAGAGCCCAGGCTGGCTCCACGTTCAAGTCGAGCTTCGGAACTCCTCCTGCCTGACCAGTGTTATTCTACGACGACGAAGACGAAAGCAGGTTATTTATGTCGTCCAGCAATTCAGATGAAACAACTCAATGTTCAAATTATCTTAAGTGTCCTTCCCTTCCCTTCCCTTCCCTTCCCTCCTCCTTCCCTTCCCTTCCCTTCCTTCCTTCCCTTCCTTCCCTTTCCTTCCCTTCCCTTCCCTTCCCTTCCTTCCTTCCCTTCCTTCCCTTCCTTCCCTTCCTTCCTTTCCTTCCCTTCCTTCCCTTCCTTCCCTTCCCTTTCCTTCCCTTCCCTTCCCTTCCTTCCTTCCCTTCCCTTCCTTCCTTCCCTTCCTTCCTTCCTTCCCTTCCTTCCTTCCTTCCTTCCTTCCTTCCCTTCCCTTCCTTCCTTCCTTCCCTTCCTTCCCTTCCTTCCTTCCTTCCTTCCTTCCTTCCTTCCCTTCCTTCCCTTCCTTCCTTCCCTTCCTTCCCTTCCTTCCTTCCCTTCCTTCCCTTCCTTCCCTTCCCTTTCCTTCCTTCCTTCCTTCCTTCCTTCCCTTCCTTCCTTCCTTCCTTCCCTTCCCTTCCTTCCCTTCCCTTCCCTTCCCTTCCTTCCCTTCCCTTCCCCCTTCCCTTCCCTTCCCTTCCCTTCTATATCCTCTACTTTCCTTTCCTTCCAAATGGCATTAGCCTAATGAAAAATTCAGTCTTATGAGAGTCATTCGCTTCTGTTATTGTTATTGTTGGTAGGCCTATATGCGATACGCATACACAGGTAAAGTAGGCCATTTCGATCATGAAAGACAGTGCACAATTTTTCAGATGTGCATCGCTGCTTTGTAATTAGATATGATGTACATGACACTTTCTGCAATATTAGCATCATTATTACTGTGCAGGTGCAGGGACAGATGTGCACTTGTACAGCTGCATACAGTACAATAATAATTATAATTATTATTAGACTATGCATCTATTAAGGGCCACTATCTAATGACCAAGCATCAACGATGGCACTGAGCAGTTGTAAGTAGCGCCTCTGATTGGTGTGTACTGCGAGAGGCGCTATATAAATTTATGGATACAATACAAGTAATTGATGAAAATCATCAATTCCAGGAGCATAACTGAAGGTCCCAACACAGTAACTGTTTCAGGAGAGACTCGAACCCGTACTCTCTGCTTTACAAGGCAAGCGCTCTAACCAATGGGCCACCGTGTCCCACAGGATGTCACTGCTTCGGGTAAATCCGAATAATTCTGTGATTTAAACAGATTTAAATTTTAATATTGAGTACTATGATGCGTCTGTCATATTGTATACATGGCTATAACTAAGTTGCGACATGTATTCTTACTATGTATGTTTCAATTCCTACCCAGATCTATCTTGCCCTCTGCCTCCTAAATTTCAGAGGCGTAAATCATGGGGGGAGGGACAGAGGGGACTGTCCCCCAAAGTATTGACTGGGTACCTTCTGTCCTCCCAAAATTGCAAGAAATCCGGCCCACGATAAATTCTGTCCTCCCCCCCAAGTTATGTGCAGATTTTCGCCTCAGTCCTAATCTTTCTCTTCCCAGTCGGAATCCGCCTTAGCAGCTCCTCTGCCTCCTTCTTTTTCTGGTCTCCTAGCAACCAGACTTTGGCCTCCACTTGTCACCAGAACAACCCCTTTGACAAAACGCAACTCTCGTTAATAAGTTGGTGCCCCGCTCTTAGCTTCTAAGTAGCGCTGAAGAAATTTCGGCATTATAAAACGACGGTAGGTCCTTGTAAATGTTTCGCTGGCATTATTATTGTGTGAAGTGCAGACAATGGTACTTACAATGAACCACTGTTTCGGGTACTTACAATGTACCACTGTTTCGGGTACTTACAATGTACCACTGTTTCGGGTACTTACAATGTACCACTGTTTCGGGTACTTACAATGTACCACTGTTTCGGGTACTTACAATGACCACTGTTTCGGGTACTTACAATGTACCACTGTTTCGGGTACTTACAGCGGGTCATTTGGTATGCTGTTGGTACGAGCTTTGTTGTTGTGATCAGTGACGTCAGCAACTGGAATTCCTCGGATCTGTTTGTATCCTCTCTTCCGCCTCTCGAATCCAGGCTGTTGAAAAGCCGTTTCCACCTGTGGAAGAGAAAACATATAGGTTTCATCTGCTTATTAAACTGCCGCTTGTGAAGGTTAAAAGTTGGGGCAAGTTATTGTTATTGCTACTAGTGGCCATAATATTTTTTACTATTGCTGTTACTATTACCATTATTTTTTTAACCCGAGTTGTCTATAATCCCTCAGGTGTCAGATATTAATAAGCAATGCTAACTCTGGAGTGGCTATCCTTGTCTGGAGGAGCAAATGTGCTGTGGAAGCCAATAGCATTGAAACACTGAATCACGACCGACGGGCACTGGAACAAGTAACTAGTTTCTCTAGGGTCGCGCGAAATTTGGACCAGAAGACGACCCAGGTCTGCCTGAAAGGCATTCCCTTGGCATCATCCTCATCCTCATCATCATCATCATCATCGTCGTCGTCGTCGTCATCATCATCATCATTACGCATTTATTTACGGAGTGAATAAGAAACAATCAAGGGCGTTGAGCAGTTATGCACCTATGAGGCACCACTATTTAATGACCAGTGTTTAATCTAGAGCGTACTCTGGGGAAAGTTCCCCAGGATGGAGTTTCCCCCCAGAAAAATTAAAGAGATGAAATTTTGTACAGAAAGCGTATTTAGGGGTTATTCCCCCCCCCCAGGATTTATCGTCTACCCGTGTGTGAGGGAAAATTGTAGGTTGAAAACTCTCGTTACTATCCCCCCTCGAAAATTCTTGGGAAATTATCGTTAGTATCAAGTTGTTGTTAGATACCGGCTAAAAAATAAATACTCGTGATTACCCCTCCCCCGGTCGTAGTAGTATTTTGGATACCCCCCAGAACCCTAGATTAATAGACAGCAGTGGAGTAGATTAAACACTGTTTAATGACCAATCGAGGTCGAGCAGTTGTGAGTTTCCACAAGGTTTAACAGTAGTTGCCATCTTAGGGAGGATCAAACCAGCGCTCAACCGATCGGCTATTAGTAAATAAGAAAGTGTTTAGGCCTACGAGGTAACTTATTGCTGCTATCATAGCTGTTGATGTCGACTCTACCTTGAAGAGCAACTGCGATATTCTTCGTGGTCAAGAAGGGAGGGAGGGGTGGAGAGAAGAAATTTAGAGATAGACATACAGACATACAGACGGACAGACAGACAGACAGACAGACGGACAGCAATGGAGACTTTTATGTTGGTGTTACATCGGCCACCAGTGCATGTACTTCTGAAGCCGCACTTGATGCATTAAGACGTGAACGTAGATTCAAAGACTGTCGCTTAAACGGGTTAGCCCTGCGATTGTCATTGTAGACGAGAACGCCTCAGCGTCTCCAAACCGATTACTCGCAATTCGAAAATCTAATTGCTGCTCAAGCAGACTCACAAACAGACAAGTAGGCAGAGAGGCAGACAGACAGACAGGCAGACATACAGATCTATCTATGCCTATCTTGATGACCGTTGGTGAGTCTCTACTCTCTATGGACAGACAGACAGATAGACAGACAGACATACATACATACAGATATACAGACAGACAGACAAATAGATAGACAGAGGTAGGTAGGAAGTCCAGTAGGCAGCAAGGCAGGCTGACCGGGTGATTTAGACCACAGCCATGCGTGATGTCCGTCCGAGAGCTGCTGATGTGATTGTCCATTCCCTTGGCGCTTGCACTTGAGTGTATTTGCTCTCGTTTCCAACGGTCAGGCGGTTGTTGACCGTATATCGGAACGGCCGATCCTTAATTTACCGCGCCAGTAACTCCTCCTCCTCCTACGGCTGTTCTTCCTCCTCCTCCTCTTTCGTCTTTCTGCCTTCTCCATGTTTTGACCTTGTTGCTCTTCCAACTACTGCTTCTCGTCCTTGTCTTTGTGTTTCCATTGTCCATACTCATGGTCTTCCTCTCCTATTCCTCCAACTTGCACTCTTCACCTTCCTCTCATCCATCTCTTAATCTCCTTCCTCCTCAAACTTCTATTTCTACTCCTCCTCATCCTTCCTTCTCTAACCCCTCCTACCCAAGCCCTTCCTTCTACTACCACTCTTTCCTATCCTCCTTCTTCTCTTCCCTCTCCTCCTTATCTTTAGCTCTATCATCCTCTTCCTCTTACTCTTCCTCGTTATGCCTCTCCATCTTTCATTGATACTGTTCCATTTTTATTTCTCTTACTCCTACTCTCGACTTTCTTCCTTCCTTCTTCTATTACTTTTCCACCCTGTCTCTTTATCCTGTCTGTCTTTATCTCTGGATGTACCTTTGTACGTGTCTCTCCTTATCTGTGTCTCTCGGTTTGCCTCTGTCTCTTTGCATCTCTGTGTGCTTGTGACTCTTCGTCACTTGCTATGTCTTTGTCCTTTTTGCATCTTTCCTTCTCATACTTATCTCCTCCTTCTCTTATTCCTACTTTTGACTTCCTTGTCTTGTTCCTTCACCTATTTATATCCTTCCACTCTTTTTCTTTATTCTCCTTCCTCTCTTATCTTGTTCCTACCTCCTCTCTTTCCTCTCCTATTCCTCCTACTCTTTCCTTTCTTGTCTTGTTCCTCCCTTCTCCTACTTATCTCTTTCTCTCCAATTCCTCCCGCACCTTCCTTTCTCGTCCTCTTTCTTCCACTCCTATTTACATCCTTCCTCTCCTGTTCCTCCCACTCCTTCCTTTATTGTCACCCAGTCGAGTGGATGTCTTGCTCCGTTAGAGTCCGGAGGTCGCCAATGTTTGGCTCGGTTATTACTACGCGTCACCGAAGGTAAGTGCTGCCATTGTTTGCTCCGGCGAAGAACGGAAGGAAGGCGGTCAGATTGGGAAAGGTACAGTGACGTCTGTTACATCGAAGGCAAACGACGTCATCAGTGAAGGAAAGGCTCTCGTTAATTCCCACGATCTGTACTTCTTTGCCCTCTCTATCTCTCTGTGCGTGTCTCTCCTGATCTGTCTAACCGCTTGCCTCTCTCTGTATCTCTGTGTCTCTGTGTCTTTCTCTGTCTCTCTGTCTGTGTCTCTGCGTCTCTTTGTGTCTCTGTCTGTCTGTATCTGCTGTCTGTCTGTCTCTGTCTGTCTGTCTGTCTCTGTCTGTCTCTGTCTGGCTCTATCTGTCTCTGTCTCTCTCTGTCTCTGTCTCTCTCTGTCTCTGTCTCTGTCTCTGTCTCTGTCTCTCTCTCTCTCTCTCTCTCTCTCTCTCTCTCTCTCTCTCTCTCTCTCTCTCTCTATCTCTCGTCTAGCTCTCTCATTGTAGTTTCTATATATTTGTAATTGTTTGTACTTTTCTACGCCTATTGTTATCACAACATGTGTAATAGACCTACAGCCATAGCGTCTTTCTCATCGTGTTCTTTTCATTGTCTGCCTACGTGTCTGCTGTCCGTCTGTCTGCATCTCTGTCTGTCTCTGTCTGTCTGTCTGTCTGTCTGTCTGTCTGTCTGTCTAGCATAAAGAGCAAGCAGACTGTCTAAAACGTTGAATTGATATAAATCTTTCTCCATGGACCCGATGTTTACATGGGAATGACTGCAGATGGCAAACCAAAGCATAAAGTCCTTCACAAACAGAAGAGCTGATTTAAGAGAATCAATACTGACTTCTCCATTCGTTTAGGAGCCCATAACACGTCGTTTATAAGCAGAGTCCGCTACACGCAGTCGCCTGCAATCGAATATCCAACGCTCACGGGCCGCGAGTCCAAAGGAATCTCATCAATGACTTCCTTAGTTATGCAGAAATCTGTATTGATTTCTTCCTATTGCTATAAGCAGCTCAGGAAGGTTGTAGGCTACTGTATAATATTGTGTGCTATAGGAATTCTAATTTCTTGTGTTGCACTGTATTGTCATTTATGGTATTGTCTATTGGATAAGGCATCAATCGATGGCGCCCATAACCAAGTCGTAATGAGGTAAATATATATGGGGGCCCGTGGCGCATTGGATAACATCTGGCACAGAGACCGAGAGGTACCGAGTTCGAGCCCCGTTGGGCAGATATGCTTTGTAGGCTACTATTAGCGCCGTTGTATTGCAGGCTGTCTGTTCTGTTTGTAGTTAAGATTCGAATTGCATAACATGTAAATGTACAGCGCAGTGCGTTTGTCAGGCGCTTGATTAAAGAAAAGATATTATTATTATTATTATTATTATTATTATTTTTTTTTATTTTATTTTTTTTTTTTTTTTTACCCGAGGTATATATGATCCCTCAGGCTCTTAGAAACTAACTGAAGAGTAAAACCATTCTGGAACTAACAAGCCTCATCCCCACTGAAGTCCAAAAACGTGCCCCTAAAAGCCACGGCATTATTATTATTATTATTATTATTATTATTATTATTATTATTATTATTATTATTATTATTATTATTATTATTATTATTATATAGAAGATCATGCATGCGATGTAATGTATTTGAACATTTATACAGCGCCCCTTCAAGATATCTACTCGGAGGCGCCTTCTGCGCTAGCCTACATGATGTTAAATGTAATAACGAACGAATATATTACATCATTTAGCAAGACAATGCACAGTAAACTAGAAAGAGTTGCCAATGGCGGGCCCACGCACACACGTAGAGCCAGCCAACGGATACCCACTGATAGTTGACGGATGGTATACGGATGTTCAGAGTTCAACCCACTAAGACAAAGACACAGTCTATGGTGGATGGATCAGCAACGGGGAGAGAGTAGAACACAGCATTGGGAGTCACTGTCTAGATATGTCTCTACCGCCTTCGCGAGGTTCTTGTAGGGCGCTATATAAATGGCCATATACATACACATACATACACGTCTACTCAAAGCAATCTGTCTAATGGCTTTGTGTTGTCGGGTCGAGCTACGGCGCTATATAAATTCTGGATTGTATTTGCACTGCAGCGTTGCCGCGTCCAGAGTGAGTGCAGGCGTCTGATGATACAATTCCTGAACGATAGGTGTCGCCATTGTGCAGAAGCGATATTAAATATTGATCGACGGTTTAGATGTATGTTTATGCATCCTATGACACTGCGCAGGACATAAAAGCACTTAGGGCATAAAGCCACTATAATAGGAGAAGAACACTAGAGGCAGGAGAAAAAGACAGAGAATGAGACATAGAGATACAGAGAGGAACGCACAGAAATAAATAAACAGGAGGAGGGAAAGGTAGAAACAAAAAGGCAGAGGCGGCAGAGAAAGATTGGTAATAAGAGAAAGATGAAGTGGAATAATAAAGGAAAGATGAATTAACGAAAGAAAATTGAATGAATAAAAGAGAAGTGTCGGAAGAAATGAGAAAGTGATTGAGAGAATATTAAACAAATGTAAGGAAAGAAGGAAGAAAGAGAGCAAGAAGTAAAGAGAGGGAGACAGAGCGAGAAGTGAGACACAGAGAGAGAGAGGGGAGACATAGAGAGAGAAATAGATCGATAGGTAGATAGATAAATAGATAGATAGATAGATAGACAGACAGACAGACAGACAGACAGACAGACAGACAGACAGACAGACAGACAGACAGATAGATAGATAGATAGATAGATAGATAGATAGATAGATAGATAGATAGATAGATAGATAGATAGATAGATAGATAGATAGAGAGAGATAGACAGAGAGACAGAGAGATAGACACATAGAGAGAGAGAGAGAGAGAGTGAGTGAGAGAGAGAGAGAGAGAGAGAGAGAGAGAGAGAGAGAGAGAGAGAGAGAGAGAGAGAGAGAGAGAGAGAGACACAGAGAGAGACAGAGAGGGACAGAGAGACAGAGAGAGAGAATCCTGACAAAAATTATCACTGAGGGTATAAAACAGAGAAATGACACAGGACGGACAGACAGACCAACCGACAGACAGACGGTCACAGAGGCAGGCCGACATTCAGACAGACAGACAGACGCACCCACAAAGACAAGCAGACGGGGCGGCACTAAAAATTTAATTCCTAAATTATTTCTCCCGAGCGTGTTGCCGCCTGTACAGCGCTGTGGCTTACGCCGGTAAACACTAAACACCGCAATAAATTTCCAACTGTCGCTCTGGGTGCGAATTTCCATCAGCATCAACAGCAGCAGAAGCAGCAGCAGAAGAAGAAGCAATGGAGAGACCTTTCGTCACTGCTTTTGCTTACCAAAGGATCCAGCTTCAGTTGCCGAGTGTGGGCGACACTTCTTCTCATTCTGCTGTGCGGAACCAATTTATGGATGAAATGAAATTCTCGCTTCGAGCCCAACACCTACAGAACACACAGATGGAAAGACTAACGCGTTAAATGAATGGATCGGTCAATCAATTCACGAATGATTGAATGGGAAACGTAATGAATGACAGCATGAATGAATAGAGCTAAATTAATGAACGAAAGAAGTCCAATTTACGTCCAAATCATTTACTTAGTGGTCGCGAATATTGAAAGGGATTTTTACATGAAGTTAAATACAGGAAATTCTAAGAGAACTTCAAAAGAAAGAGTACAAACGCATCCACCACAGCACCAACAACAGAGGGAGAGACAGAGAGGCAGAGAGGCAGAGAGATAGATCGATAGGTAGATCGATAGGTAGATCGATAGGTAGATACATAAATAGATAGATAGAGAAGGACCACTGCTGTGATAAGACGTCTCCGAACTCTTTCATCGTAACAGTATTTAAAATTAAAGTTTTAATTAAAACATCATACAGTATTCTATTATATTTTTAAATGTTCATAACAGAACAAATAGATTACATTTAGCGTATTGTGGATAATGAATAGGCTTTTGTGCGACATCGATTAATGCTTGGAGATATATTATGACGGCGGTACATAAATCCTGAGATATGATTGGAACAGAGCAGCCGTTCCTTAAGTATCAGCGGCGTAGCCATGAACTAATAGCGACTTCATTTTCTTAGTCTTGGTTGGCAGGGACGTAACTAGCGTTGGGCTTGGAAGCTGAAGCCCCCAAATAAATCAAACCGCCAGGCTTCACTATAGGCTCGGGCTACCGCATTCGCCATGTTCTAGGCTTAAAGCCCCCCAAACGAAAAGTCCTAGTTACGCCACTGTTGGTTGGTCAATCCTCTCCTCAGTCTACGGGCTGATAATGTTCAGTCAGAGTTCACTCATTTTATAGCTGAGTCCGCTAGTGGGCGCTTTCCCCCATCCGGAAATATCTTTCTATTCTGGCATGAATCTGTAACCTTTAACCAGTCCTGCTCGCTAAACTCTATAGCAATCGCAAATCCCACGAGTAGATTATATTAGATTAGGTTAGAGTAGAGTATACGAGTGTAGAGTGTAGTGTAGAGCAGAGTAGGGTAGTAGAGTATAGAGCAGAGTGTAGAGTGTAGAGCAATGTATGGTAGGGTAAGCATGGTAGAATAGAGTAGAGTAAAGTGCAGATTGTCGAGTGCCAGTGTAGAACAGAGTATGGTAGAGTAGAGTAGAGCATAAGTAGAGTAAAGTGTAGAGTGCAGTGCATAGCGTAGAGTACAGAGGTAGAGGGTAGAGTAGAGCATAATAGAGTGTAGAGTGTAGATTGTGGTACGGTTACGGTAGAGCAGAGCAGAGTGGATTATGGCAAGCAGAAAATGACCAGAAGTAATTTCATCATTTTTTACGACCGGGCAGAGGACTATCTGGTCGGCGCACATAACAGCTTCGCACTTGCGTAAAGCCTTAACAGGAAGAGGAGAAGGTTTCTTTCCGTTCAACTGACTAATGATGAATTAATCCAACTGCACGAAATGACAGACAAAGAGAAGAAGCCAAGGAAGACAATGACTGCATAAGCAAGACGACCATATAAAATCAGTTCGACTAAATGCGAGAAGAAGAGTCGTACTGTGGTAAATGACCAGTAAGCACTGAGATAATTTATTCGAACCCATCGCCGCCAAACGGCTGGCGTCAGAAACTGCGATGATGATGGTGGTGATTGTGATGGAGATACGATTTGATGATGATGATGATGATGATGATGATGATGATGATGATGATGATGATGATGATGATGATGATGATGATGATGATGATGATGATGATGATGATGATGATGATGGTGATGTAGGAGAGAGAGAGAGAGAGAGAGAGAGAGAGAGAGAGAGAGAGAGAGAGAGAGAGAGAGAGAGAGAGAGAGAGAGAGAGAGAGAGAGAGAGCGAGCTTTTAACAGACATAAACAACTCTGTCCAAATCTCAATAATGCCAACATTTATTCATTTGTTCTCTTTAATCTTTATATATACAGTAGCTTTTCTGAGATGTTATTGGCGAAGCGGCGTATCTTCCTGCTTGATGTATAATAAACAAATAGACTATAATATATAACATGGATAGAGAAAACGAGAGACCTGACAAAAATAGATGCTAAGAAAGACAGACAGAGAGACAGACATACATACAGAGATACAGAGCCAAGGAGACAAGATAACATGGATAGAGAAAACGAGAGACCTGACAAAAATAGATGCTAAGAAAGACAGACAGAGAGACAGACATACATACAGAGATACAGAGCCAAGGAGACAAGACAGATACAGACATATATAGACATATAGATGGTTCATACCGGTGCGATATAAGAGAATCCGTTTCTCTTGGCGACCAGTTTGGCCGCATTCTCTCCCAGATCGTCCTTGAGATGAACATGCCAGTGGTTCGTCATGACGTCATTGTTACCATCAACAACCTCATCCGTCCATCTGCTCACGAAGATGACAGCCAAAGTCAACAAAGATGGCAGCTTTAACATCTTCCAAATAATTCTATTCTCCCTTCTTTCTCAGCCGGTTTTACCTCTTCCTCAGCGAGCAAATTCGACCCTTGAACTCCTCTACCGGCCTGTGCGAATCTGCTAGGATTCGATCCTAGAAACGTCGACCTTCCCTAGTCCTCCACGGCATGGAAATCTGAAGAACTGGTCCTCGAACTCGTCACACAGGTGTGTATTCCTTCCTGCGACTCAGAGGTTTGCCATATGGTCGGAAATATGTCGAGTCTTAGAGAGCTGAGAGACCACGGCTGTGTGTGACGCTCGGCGGTGCAAAGACAATTATGTTGATGAGATGCCATGGCTTATCCTCAGCTGCGGCTCTCCCACCCGCCTCCCTCCGCCGGTCCAGCTATGACGCCGTTGCGGACGTCACCAAGGAACAACCAGCCGCCAGCCGAATAAAGACACAATCGCAGCGAGTGCGGTAAGAATACCCTGCATGATGCTCTCTAACGTAGTAGATTCTGACCTTTCGCTTTCGTCACGTTTTGATCATAATCTAAACTGAAACCAGCTGAACTGAGCACACATTTTTGATCGCAAGTGAAAATCTATTTGCACTGAGATATATAAAAAAAATCAAATTTGCATTTTATTGGAACAGTTTAAATCGATCGACTATATAAGCCAGAATAGCTTTATTTCTTGTCGGAACACTGCTCAACAGTTTTAACGCAGCTCTATGTAAGCTGTACTTAAAACGTTCCATTGGAAATTTGCTGTGCATCTGTCATTGGATAAAAGAGCATACTCCACTTGTAGAAGGTAAGCCTTTAAGATGACCACGCGTTTTCCTATCTAGATTTTCTACAGCATACTGTAGACGCACTCAATGATGCATGCTAAGAGACAAGTTTTGTTATTAACAGTGCGCAAACAATTGAAGAGCTACCAACAATTCATCTCAAAATTTCTTTTCAAGTTTTAATACGGTTTTAAAAGGAAGTAAAAATTAGTAATATAAACTATAAACTTAACACTCAGACCAAACACTTGTAAATAAGCAGCGTTCTGTCTGCTTCTATTGATTAAACGAAAATACAATAAGTTTACAATAATAATTTCGGCAACTCCTCAATGTTCGCGACCGAGAACCGTTCTTACAGCTCCAGGTGATATCGGAAAGTTTCCGCTCTGCCTGGCTGCTAGTGCGGGCCGTCTTGCCTGCTGCTGCTGCTCTGCTGTGGTGTTGGTCGGACTCGCATCTCAATGCCGCTATTGATCGATGAAATGCATTGCGACCGAAGTGACGATCTGGTTACTGATACATAAATATATAATAGAATGCTGATCACGGTACACCTGGGTTGCAGCGGCTGGCGGCTTTGCTTCGCGTGTACGTAAATCGGTTCAGGAGATGATGATGACGATGATGACGATGACGATGATGGTGGTGGTGGTGGTGGTGGTGGTGGTGGTGGTGGTGGTGGTGGTGGTAAATGGACGGACGAACGGAAGGAAGGATCGAAGGAAGGATCGAAAGAAGGCGGGACAAAAGAGAAAGAGGAGGTAATAAGAAGCAGCTCGGGCTTCGTATGGGTAAACGCGACGTTGCTGGTGATTATAATGCATATGCAGATGGATGATGATGACGATGAACACAGAATCATCACCATCACCACCGCCATCATAATCATCATCGTCATCATCGTCATCATCATCATCGTCATAATCATTATCATCGTCGCCGTCGTCATCATCATCGTCGTAGTCATCACCAGCATCATGATGATACACAGCGTTTTTATGCAGTGGCATTCAGAGGCACTTTTGTTCCACACGATGGGGACGGGTAACTTCAACGCAATTCTATTAGTTTCTTAGAGCCTGAGGGATTTTTCAACCTCGGGCGGAAAACAATAATAATAGCATTTTAAATGACGATGATCAGTAGGAGGAAGAAGAGGAGGAAGAGAGAGGACGGAGAAGAAGCATGCAGAAGAAGAAAATAAAGAACATGATGAAGAAAACGAAGACGAAAAAGATGATGATGATGATGAAGATGAAGTAAGACGATTATGATAATGACGACGCCGAGGAGTAGAAAGATAACAATAGTCATTATGATAATCAATACATAAAAGAAGAAGAAGAACAGGAACGACAACAACACCCAGAAATTGAAAAGCGATAAGAAAAGGAGCATCAAGAGGAAATAAACAAAACAGAAGAAGCAACAAAAGTACAAGTAGAAGAAAAAGAAGAAGAAGCAAAAGTATAAGTAGAAGATGCAAAATAAAAGCTTAAAGAACAATAAAATGAACAGGAACAAGAGAACGAATGAAATCATGACTGGAAAAGTGAACATGTGAATGGATGGTTTCATCGCGAGCTGCCAACTGAATCTCTGCAGCGTCTTTCTCTTCCTTCAAGCCGTATCATAGATTGGTTCCGACAGCCACATAATGGCACAGGTGGTTGGCGTGCCTGATAGGCATCTGTTCATCATCAAAGGCCATTGAAGAGAAAAGGGCATTCTATCGCCCTCTCGCTCCTGTTTTCTCTTTCCATCAACTATCGAATATACGCGAGTTACTAAAAACTCGCATTATAGTAATTATAGCAACGTAAATACTAATGGCAGTAATAATAATGATGACAATAATGCTAGTAAAATAGTGATATTAATAACGTTGATGATGTTGTTGTTGATGATGATGGTGGTGGTGATGATGATGATGTTGTTGTTGTTGTTGATGATGATGATGATGATGATGATGATGATGATGATGATGATGATGATGATGATGATGATGATGATGATGATGATGATGATGATGATGATGATAATAATAATAATAATAATAATAATAATAATAATAATAATAATAATAATAATAATAAAGACCTGGGAGCGCGGCTGAACTGGCCGCCCCGCGCAAAATGACGAAATACGCAAATCTCCCCGCAAACCACAACTCCGTCCCCATAGCGCTGGAGTCATTGCTCATTGGACCCGATTAATAGGTCAGATCGAGAGTTCATTAGAGAACTAGGTCGCAGGGTGACTGCGGCCACCGGCAATCCTCCGAAAACCACCTAATATCTAGGCTATTCCAGCACCTGTCAATCTGAATGCAACGGTACAGCGCCATATAGCATTCAGAAGGACTTTCACGTACAACACCGGGGACGAGAACCACGAGCCACAGTAGCAGTGATTATTCTTCGGAATTGCTTCTAGAAGCCTGAGGGATTATTCCTAATTCGGGCGAAAATTTGAAAAATATTAATAATAGCAATTTGACGTCATCCTATATTGCACGCACGGCAAATGCAGCTGCAACTGCGGCAGAACAGGCGCCATGCATAGGCTGCTATACTCAGGGGTGCATGATCCAAACGTCTTTTTCTGCACATCGCCTTCCCAGCAGTAGATCCAATTAATTCTACCGGGGTTGATTTGATGAGCGAGGCTGGCCAGAACCTTGACACGATCTCTGGAGAGCAGCGTGAAGTCAATTTCCTTTTCAGGCACCTTCTCCACCAGTATCCAACTCTAGCATGCCATAATTATAGAACTTCGAGGCACGTTCACTAAATTTTTGGAGGACAAGGCCTGGTTTCCCAGTCACCGGGATTTTATACTTACCTCAGATTACTACTGCTGCTGCTGCTGCTGCTGCTGCTGCTGCTGCTGCTGCTGCTGCTGCTGCTGCTGCTGCTGCTACTACTACTACTACTACTACTACTACTACTACTACTACTACTACTACTACTGCTACTGCTGCTGCTGCTGTTACTACTACTATACTACTACTGCTTGTAACGCAGATCGTACGAATTCGTGCCTCCTCTGAGATGGTTACTGTGTTGAAATCTTGACCTAAAGTCCCTCAACTTCTACTGCTTAGTGTCTTCGATTGATGCTTTGCCATTAGATAGTGGCGCTTAAGAAATGTAAGTGAGTAAGTATTGGCTTTAATGCGCCATATGCAAACGCACAATGGGAGAACAGTTATATAGTGATAATGATAAAACATCGAAGTAATAATAATAAATCTTAGAGCCTGAGGGATCTTTTCTATCTAATAATAAAACAATAATAATAATAATAATAATAATAATAAAAATAATAATAATAATAATAATAATAATAATAATAATAATAATAATAATAATAATAATAATAATAACAATAATAATAATAATAATAATAATAATAATAATAATAATAATAATAATAATAATAATAATAATAATAATAATTACTGTTCTTAATTAATGTTTAAGTCCCTGAGGGATCATGTATACCTCGGGGCATAAAAAAAAAATAATAATAATGTGTAAAAAGTTAAATACAGGATTGGTACGTGACATTTCATTGTTACTGTAATTGATAACTGATATTCATTATAATAATTATTTATGGATTTGTATTATATAATAAGCGAAGCTGCATTCTCGTTGTCCACGTAGGCCTATCCTGCATGCAAAAACAATCGCGGAGAATATTCAAATTCGTGCTAAAACAGAAGCTATTGTTTCAGAGACTTTAGGTAAACAGCTGAATCTATTGTTTCCCATAACCCGTAGCTATAAATTCTTTTCTCATCAATCTCAAACAATGGCACGCAATGCAAATGAGGACTTACAGCGCGTTCGCATTGTACTCCCACCATACAGCCACATTGCGTGCGAGCTCCTTTGTCTATCTTTATCTTCAACGTTCTGTTGCAATCTGTTGCATTGCGTGTTGTTAGATAGAGAGCGTCTCTCGGAAGTTTTTCTTGACATGACGCTGAAGCGTGCGTGGCGCCCTCTACCGAACGCGCGCACTGTCGGGGAAATTCGTCAATCCGGGTCTGATAATAAAGTCTCGGGTTCAAATCCACCGAAGGTCTTGCTAACATAAAACCACCAGGATCTCTCAACTGTACCAAGGATTGGGCCGCAGATATGTCCCTAGCTGCTCGATCTGAGGCTGTAGCATAAATGCTAGCTGGGTTCTCATTTCCACCGACAGTTTGATTTGTGACTGCCTGACCAGACCTTTCTGTTCTGTTAATCTCATTATCAATTGTTTGTTTTTGTTGTTGTAGGATTTGGCTCAACAGATGCTCGACAGCGTGTTGGCGCTCTAGAAGCGTTCCTAGAAGTTCTTCTACTCCTTTCTGGTGCAGAGCTTCGTTGGCTCCCTCTGGCGAATCTATCATTGGTTCATTATTTTGACTGTGACTTTCGTGATTTGAGTCTAATTCTAAAGTTTCGTCACCAACCACACTTGCATCTTGTGATTCAGACATTTCCTTGTCTTTTTATTTTAGACAAATTAAAGGTGAACAGAACTGAATTTGAAAACAAAGTGTTTAAAGAGTTCTCACTAATCTAACGACGCAAAGTTCCTATTGTCTTAGTCGGATACAATTAACAAAACTCACTACCTTATCAACTATCGGCCTGACAGAGATTCTCGAGTGTACCATAAGATTTTGCGTACTAAAGAACAGAAACTTTATAGTTTACCATGTACGATCACGTGTTAAGAAATCTGGAGATCAGTATGATACTATAGATAGGAAAACTTGTACTCCCTGAATTACAAACTGATAACTTCCCACAGGCCAAGGCCTTTTCCTGATCATCGAACAGTAATCAACTGTTGAAATTTTCCACTGTATAGTAAGTCCACCCAGGGACATCGACACCGAAACAAGAAATTATTATTTGTTTTTAACGACGCCGCCGTAACATGGATTGGGCTTTGCTGAGCAAGATCTAGAATCTAAAGCTAATAACATTCTGATAATGATTAGTCATACAGTATCCATATAATTTTCATTTAAAAGTTCATGTTAGGTTTCTACAAGTTCTATTATGTGGCTTTAAGATATTTGTGTATAATATCCAGGCAGTTCGGGTGTGTTAATATTGTCCGAATGTCGTGAAGATCAATTTTTGTCGATGACAGTCATCTTCGAGTCTCTGTTGCAGGGTCGCCTGGTTATGGCACTGAATCACGAAATATAGCACGGTTTCCGGCACCTCACAGGTGTCACAGTTTCCCCTAGCGTGACTACGCCACAGTTATGGTTGCTCGTTGAGCAGGAAGTGGCAGAAACGGACCCCGGAGGTAGTAGCTACTTGCTTTCGACAATTTCCATAATTAAACTTAATCGATGTGTAACAATAGATCTAGGCTTTGACGAACATTTATATATAGCCTCGATAGATTCTGTTTAAAAGGTGTTTTATAATTGCAAAGCAATCGGTGTTGAACGGTGTCTGATGGCTACTAGTCTAGAGAAGTCGACAGAAAATTATTAGCGACCTCACCTTTCAACTTTACGGGTTTCATTATGAATTCAATTTGTTTAGGGGACTATAGTATTTCCACCATAGTTTACAAAAGACAGTCCGAAAGCACAAATGTTCCGCTTATTACAAAAACGCACACGGTGAAGAATGAAAGACGCTGATATTCTAAATACTAAGCATAACATTTAAGTGAAGTATTTAGAAACCAAAATAAAATGCATAAATATATACTAAATCAACAAAAAATTAACACAGGTGACAATACGTGCTTTACGTGAATCTAAAAGTTCAATTTTATTCCCACGTATAAGCTACATACGTCAGATAACATAAATTAGCATGCAGGGTTATAGCTGAATGGTCTTGCTAATCCAACTTGGTATCCTGTTTCTACAACCGACAGCTAATCGTGAAGATGTGGGAACGGTATCCGATAGGTTAGAGCGCTCGGCTTATACAACGAATAGTACGCGGGTTCGATGCTCACCCGACATTTTTCCTATGTAAGTACCCTGAGGAAGTCCGCACCAGTGGTTAAATCAATTCTTATACAACCGAAGATATGTGGTCAAGGTAAAGTCGATGTCAACGACCATGTCACCCGCAAGATGTCGCTTAAAACTGAATACTACTAATAATGTCGTCATCCCTTTAAACACCTTTTTAATGGACTTACGTATCACTAGATAGAATCGTCATTTTCGAAATATTATTGTATTGTATTTGAACACTTGTTATAGCGCCCCAACCAGATTTCCCATTCAGAGGCGCTTAATATTAATTATTAAGTTACATTTAATAAGGAATAAGGAGCTCAAATATGCTATATATATATGTCAAATGCAACGCAGGCGGTAACTGAGTGTGGCGGGTAACCGATCAATTAAAGTAAGCAAGTAGAAATATGGTGATTAAAGATGGAAATTCTTATAAAATATAAAAATCTAAACATTGTAAATATTTTATGTAAATATTTTATGTAAATATTTTATGTAAATATTACCCGTCAGTGGCCAGTCACACCCCTGGACAAAGGAGGACGACGCTTATGATCTTAGTTAAACACCAGCTACATGATTGTAACCACATACAAACTCGGCGCAGGACACCAGCTTATATACGAGCGCTGCGTCGAGTCAGAGGTATTGTCCCGAGAGTTATCAGACGTGGATCCAAGTACGACCCTCCACGGAACAATTAAGCCCTCCCCAATGAGGGATTGAATTGTGCAATCGGTCTTTTACAGTCGACGCAAGCTCGTTTTCCTCACCAGATGGCCGAGAGTGAAAGTCCACAGAAAAGTTTGTGGGTCGATGATAGAGAACGATGGAGTGGACGACATTGTGTGGTTTTGAAGACTACAGAACAAAAATAATTCAACGAAAATTAGGAGGGACAGAAAGATCATCCGATGAAACTCAGAAAATTCAAAAACAGAAAACTACTGATCAAAATTTCTACAACAATATTTCAACAGCAGTCTACGGCAAACAAATCTCCTTTTCATATTAGCAATAATACAGCGAATGAAAGAGACCAACCTACAAACTAATTACTGCGCTAAGATGTCGACACTGCGATGTATTACATAAACTACTTCGACACCTTTAATTAGATGTATGGGTTTACTATAAGAAGTATTTATGTCGTGTGGCATTGGAGTAGGAGGTGCATTACCTTGATGTCGTTAAACACTGTAAAGTATTCATTCATTCATTCATTCATTCATTCATTCATTCATTCATTCATTCATTACAAAGTTTTAAATAGCGCCTTTTCAAGGTTACTACTCAGGAGAGCTCCCGACCACAGCACGGTTGAAAAGGACAGTTTTTAAGAAAGTATAGAAAGATTCAGAGTGGATTCTGGGATGCAAGCGCAGCATCAAAGGGAGCCCGTTCCAGAGGGACGGACCAACCACTGAGAAGGCTCGATTCTGCTTAGTAGCTGTGCGGGCAAAAGGGACCATGAGCACGCCCCGCTCAGTAGAGCGGAGAGAGCGACGACCCGGAGCACCCAAGGTAGGGCAGCAGAGGTCGCGTAGATAGGCGGGGGCTAGGTCCAGCAAGGACCGCCAGACCAAAGCGATGATCCGATAAGAGATCCGCTGCAGCAGAGGGAGCCAATGAAGCACATCCAGCATATAACCTGAGACGTGGTCAAATTTGGGAATACATCCGCAAAGGCGTGCGGCAGAGCGCAGGACCCGGTTCAGGCACCCCAACCGACAAGCTGGGAGGCCAACATAGAGTGAGCAACAGTAATCAAGTCGGACAGTGATAAAAGAGTGGATGAGTGTAGCGGTGGAGTCTGAAGTAAGTGAGCGAGCAACAGTGCGAAAGTAATACTTAAACTACTTAGACACCTTTCATATGATGCCTTATCTTTATAGTTAAAACAGCAATTACTTGGAAAAAAATTTCTTTTACACAACTGATACATTTACGAATTATCGTCAACGGCCTTTGATGTCAAAATAATACATTAGTCCTTGGAATAATAATAATAAATAGTAATTATTCTATTGCTGGCAATTTAAGTTCGACTTCAAAGGACCTGGCCGTCGTAAGATGTCTTCATATTCGCCAGGCAGTGAAAGAACACGCAGTATTCGTAGCATCCAGTTTCTAATCGTGAAGACGTGGGCACGGCAGACGTTGGGTGAGAGTGCTCGCTTTGTAAAACGGAGAGTATACGGGTTCGATGCTCACCCAACATTTTTCCTATGTAAGGACCCTGAGGAAGTCCGCACCATCGGTTAAATTACACTTTTACAACCGACGATATAGGTGAACAAAGTAAGGTCGATGTCAACAGTCCTGTCACCCGAAAGATGTCGCTAAAGACTGAATGCTACGAATAACGGTATGATCTCTTTAAACACCTTGCAAATTGGTTTACGTATCGCTATATATAGTCGTCATTGTTTCCCGGTCACAAGTACTTTCGAATTTTTTGTCTTAGCTTATTCAAATGTTCAAACTTGATGTGAGCGTCAAGAACATAAAATACTGGCTTCCTGTTCTTTTAAGATAAAACAGACCACGTCTTTGGTACATTTGTTGTCTTCTTCCTCCTCTTCGTCCGACTTTCTTTCTCTTCCTCCTCTATTTCGTCGTCCTCTACCTCTTCTTCCCTCCACTTTTCACCTTGTTCCTCTCCCTCCTCCAATTCTTTAACCTCGTCTTCTCATCTTTCTTCCTTATTCACTTATTCCAACTCATACTCGTCCTTCTCCTCCGCCTGTTCCTCTCCCTCTTACTTCCTTTCCTCTCTTTCTTCCTCCTCCACATATTCGTCTTCCTCTTCTCTTTTTCTTCCTCGTCTCCCTCTTCCTAGTGTTCCTCCTCACGCGCTTCCTCCTCCTCCACCTCCTATCCTCTTCCTTTGCCTCTTCTAATTTTTCTCCTCCTCCTCATCCTCCTCCTCCTCCTCTTAATCTTCCGTTTAATCTTCTTCTCTCTCTCTCCTCTTCCTCTTCCTATTCCTTTTTCGCTTAATCTACCTCTTCCTCTCCTTCTTATAAAATTGTAGACGTAAAAATCACAGCCAAAGTACGTCGTTAAACGCTCTTCGAAATAATAATATTATTAAATTGCATTTAATAACCTTTAATAAAGGTCTCTGATATGCTATATATTCGTGAATTCCAATTTTGGCAGTACATTTTGTCAACCGAATCCGATGAATTAAAGTAAGCAAGTAGAACAGTTACTACGAAGATTAGGTATATAAAAATCTAATAAATAGCATAGAAAAATCTAAACATTGTAAATATTCTGTGTAAATATTACTCGGCAGTGCCAGCTCCACTATATGCGAAAGCCGTTATCTGCGACCTCATCTCGTTCCTTGCGTTCTACTGATTGGCTTGATCTTTTGTTCCTAGAACTAGGACTGCCTTGGCTCAACGCTGGGCATTTGCTGTGGTTGGTCCCTCTACCTGGAATGACCTTCCCCATCACTAAGGGCTAAACTAATTACTAGTTTTTCCTCTTTGGTCTCTCGTTCTTTAAAGACGTTTCTTTTCCTCGGGGTTTTCGTGCTGAGAGCGCTTCTGAATAGTTATTCTGAGAGAGGCGCTATATAAATCTTTAGATACAATATAATACAATACCTCTGGAACAAAGAGGAGGAGGTGAGTCATCTTTGTCATGACACCAAGTTCTTAAGCAGCATTTAACTATTTACTAGCTAAGTATTGCGTCGATTAAGAATTATTGTCCAGAGAGTTATCAGACGCGGATCCACGGACAAACTAAACCCTCCCCAATTGGGGGCTGAATTGTGCATACGGCCTATAGCAGTCGACGTAAGACAGAAGCTCGCTACTCATACCAGATGCCAGAGAGTGGGAGCCCACAGAAAATGTTCGTGGGTCGATTATAGATGGACGACCTGTGTTGTTCCCAAGACTACAGAAATAAAAGAATTCATCGAAAATACAGGAGAAAATCATGCGAGTCAGAAAGGTACTCCGATGAAATTCAGTAACACAGGAACAGACGAACTACTGATCAAACTTTTGCACCCTCTTCTACAATAGTTCAACAGGAGCCTACGATAAAAGATTTCCTCTTGATATTAGCAAAAATACTGGCAATGAATGAGACCAGCCTACAAACTAATCAATGCCGTAAGATGTTGTTAAACACTGTAACAAATTACATAAACTACTTGGACACCTTTAATAAGATCACCAGATTTTATATAAGAATCATTTATATCGCGCGGAATTGAAGTTCATGCTCGGTTAGATAATTGTCTTTAAACACTGTGAAATATTACTTGAACAACTTAGACACCTTTAATATGATGCCTTATCTTGCTATTAGTTAAAATAAAATAAATAAACAGAAGATCGGTGTTCTCCAAAGTGTTTACAACCATGGTTCATGCCTTTATCTCCTCACGCATTGATTATTGTAAATCTGTACTAATTGGGCTTCCTAAGGTTCGCCTGTCCTCTG
This sequence comes from Aporrectodea caliginosa, assembly GCA_020284085.1. NCBI lineage: Eukaryota > Metazoa > Annelida > Clitellata > Crassiclitellata > Lumbricidae > Aporrectodea > Aporrectodea caliginosa. The sequence continues at coordinate 185,075 of JACEVL010000196.1, forward strand.
TGCAGTCTGTCTTAAACGCTGCAGCCAGACTTATTGCACGTCTTCCTCAGTACTCTCACATCTCCACAAACATGACTAATCATCTTCAATGGCTCCCTCTCTCGGCTAGAATCAAGTACAAGCTCCTGCTCCTAGTTACTAAGTCCCAGCAGAGCTTGCCTCCTATGTACCTTTGTGACTTAAAGTGTAAGCCACTATCTGGGGATTTCACTGGCATCTCTTCGCTGTTTAAAGACCTTTCTCTTTTCTCGGGCCTGTCACGCTGAGAGCGCTTCTGAATAGCTCTGCTGTGAGAAGCGCTATACAAATGTTCAGATTAGATTAGATTAGATTAGATTTAGATTAGATTAGATTAGATTAAAACGAAATCCGGGAATCTGAGTACCCGTCACCAATCCCGTGAACCCGGATTAAAAAAAGCCCTCGAAATTGCATCCCCTATATTATACCAGCTGCTAGCCCACACTTGGTCTGGTACCCCAGATTCGGTTTTGGTAACTTAAGCATTTAGACTGTTTTAGAGCAATTCCTAAGTTTCTTTTTAAAAACACGTTAATTTATTTAAGGTTTAATACTGCAACAACAGCAAAATGAACGTTATTTCTGTATATATAGCTTCCTAAGAAAACTTATTAAAGGTGTCTTTTTCAACAATTTTCCTTCCAGTAGTTATAAAGTTTAACGACATCTTTGAGCGACAAGGGTCAACGACGTCGACAGAAATAATTTTTGGCCTATAAAATAATACAGCCTTAGTAATATGGCATAATAGAATTTATGATTTTTATTAATGTATATATGTTTAACGACGCCGTCGTAATAAAAACGATGGACGTTGATGAGCAAGATCTAATCGTAATCGTAATTGTAATCGAATACTTATGTAGCGCCACTCAAAGACAGAGGCGCTCCCGACCCGTACCAGTGTCTTCACAGCTTACAGGCGCTAGAATCTAAAGCTAATAACGTTGATAGTGATTAAATTGTACTGTATTGTATTTGTTAATTTATATAGCGCCGCTCACAGCAGTGGCCATTCAGTAGCGCTCCCCTCCCAGTGCGAGAACCCCTAGAGAAGAAGGTTTTGAGGAGGAGAAGAATGTAGGAGTCCCAGAAAGAATGGTAACACGTAGAGAGGAGGGAAGGGCATTCCATAGGGAGTGCCCAATAGTGGCAAAAGATCTAGTTTGGACCATAGCGGTCCTAACTCGTGGAACAAAAAATGTATGCCTGACCAAGGAGCGGAGAGGTCGATGAGAAACTGAAGAGAGAGGGAAGCGAATGTGATCCCTAAGGTATTTAGGAGCAATGCCCAATTTGATTAAATATACACTGTCCATTAATTCTCGTTTTAAAGTTAGTGTTAATTTCAGCAGGGTCTTTTGTATACGGCTTTTAGAAATTTGTGGATGATGTCGAGGAAGTTCGAGTGTGTTAATATTGTCCGAATGCTGTGTAAATCAATTTTTGGCGATGACAGTCATCTGGAGTCTCTTTTGCAGGGTCGCCTGGTTATTGCATTGAATCAGGATATATAGCGCTGTTTCAGACGCCTTACAGGTTTCGCAGTTCCCATTAACGTGACTACTCCACTGTTAGGGTTGCTCGTTGGGCATGCAGTGGCAGAAACGGAGCCCGGAGGTAGTAGCTACTTGCTTTCGACGGTTTCCATTATTGAATTTGATCGTTTTGTATTTACTTACTTAAAATCCCCTCATTCTTTCAATAAATATAGGATAGGATCCTCAGTTTAACGGCAGCTTATGACAACATAGGCCGTTGCCGCCGACAAAGATTAGTTTTTGGCATATTACAGCTCAATAAATATAGCGCTTGGCGAATGTTATTTATACCCGTAATGGATTCTGTTTAAAAGGTGTTTAATAACTGCATTGGTGTTTAACGGTGTCTGATGACTACTAGAGCGGTTGACATCGCCCTAAACTTTCCACTTTACATGTTTCATTATGAACTCAATTTATTTTTTACTTAGTAACATAATACGGGTTCGATGCTCACTCGACATTTTTCCTATGTAAGGCGCCTGAAGAAGTCCGCATCATCGGTAAAATTACTCTGATACAACTCATGATATAGGTGCTCAATGTTAAGTCGATGTCAACGGTCCTTTCAACCGCGAGATGTCGCTAAACATTGAATACTACTAGTAATGTTATGATCTCTTTAGACACCTTTTAAATTGGCTTACAAAGCGCTATATATAGTCGTCATTTACTATCGATATCAAGTAGTTTTCGTGTACACGTTTTCATGGTCGATTTGAGCCTTAAGCACACTAAACCCTGGCTTCCACTTCTTCTAAGATAATCCTCTTCGTCCGACTGTCTTTCTCGTCCTCCTCTATATCGACGTCCTCCTCCTCTTCTTCCCTCCACGTTACGCCTTGTTTCCCTCCCTCCACCTACTCTTTTCCCCGTCCTCTTGCAATTCATCTTCCTCACTTTTTCATTTATTCCAGCTACTACTCGTCCATCTCCTATTCCTTCTCCTCTTCTTCCTCCTCTTCTTCATATTCGTCTTCCTCTTCCTTCTGTTTTCCTCCTCGTCTTTCTCATACTATTCATCTCCCTCTTGCTCATCTTCCTTCTCTCCCTTTTCCTCCTCCTCCTCTTCCTCTTCGTCCTCTTCCTCCTACTCCATCTCGACTTACACCTCCACCTCCACATCCCTTATCCTCCCTTCCTTTTCCACTTCCACTTCCTATTCCTCTCCTTCTCCTTCTTCGCATTCTTCCTCGCATTCTTCGCATTCATCTTCTTCACATTCTCCTTCTTCGCATTCTTCTTCCTGTAACATTTAAACACCTTTAATAAAGGAATCAGGTCTTCTATATATTTGTCAATACATTCGCTAATTTATATGTGTTGTTCCGTAGACTACAATAGTTCAACAGAAACTCCTCTCGATATCGCCAATAACACTTACGACGAATTAGACCAGCTGTAAATGTTACATAAACTAATTTTGGACTCCTTTAATCAGATGCCCAATATTGATATAAATGAAAACAACAATTTAATCGCAAAAAGAGCTGTAATATACCAACACTAATTTTTGTCGGCGGCAACGGCCTCTGTTGTCATAAGCTGCCGTTAAACTGTGGATCCAATCCAATCTATCGCAAACATTAGAATCGGTTTGCGCTACTGATACATATTATCGTCAACGGTCTTTGACGTCACAGGAAGACATAAAACCTGGAAAAATAATAATAAATTGCAATCGCTCAATTGCTGGCAAGTTCAAGGTCGACGTCAACGGCCATGGCAGCCGTAAGATGTCGTTAGACAATGGAAACTCAGACTTCTATAATAACGCCTTTCTTCCTCCTTCTTCAGCGTCCAGGCTTCTCATCCGTATACGACTCCACTGGGAAAAACCAATTCAAGACAGGCTCCTCTTGATATCAGCAATAATACAGACGATGAATGAGACCAGCCTACAAACTAAACACTGACGTTAGATGTCGTTAAACAATGTATTACATAAACTACTTAGACACCTTTAATAAGACGCCAGGGTTTTCTATAAGAACCATTGAAGTCGCATGGAATTGAAGTAACGTGCACAGAAATATAAGTTATCGGCAAGGAATCTATATTTAGATGAATGATTACTCGTGAAAATAATTATAAATCCATTTCACTCTTAAAAACAGATGTCGCCCCACTAAATATTTTTTCTGATATTGAATGTGATGTTTCAACTCGTTAACGCCCAAACTTTCCCCCATTGGGCAATCTTTATGATACTTGGGAATATTACAAATGATACTAGGGTATTAAAGGTCCTTGGAACTTGTATTTAGGTGATTCCGCGATCAGCCGCTAGATGGCGTGTTGTTTCCATTTGGGAACATTTGGAACATTCGGTGTCTGTTCCCATTTGGGAACAACATGCGAATTTATGGCATATAATATGCTAAATTTGCAGTGTTCAGTTACTACACTAGTTTTACTTTATTGTATTGTATTATATTGTATTTGAACACTTGTTATAGCGCCCCTTCCAGATTGCCTATTCAGAGGCGCTCCCGAGTCCCGACTACTGCGCGGACGCTGAATCGGAGTTTCACGCCGAAGCGCATGAGCAATTGCGAGTGAAGGACTTGCCCAGGGTCCCTACGCGGCGGCTTTGAGGTGGATTCGAACCCGCAACCCTCCAGCTGCAAGGCACCGAACATACCCCTATACCACCGCGCCCCAGTTGTATTGTGTTGTGTTGTATTGTATTGTATTGTACTCCACGTTTAAATATTGCGACCGAGCCACCCGCAGTAAAGATCCGAGAAATTAATCTCTGATAAACCGACCGACCGGGAATCGAACCCCGGCCGCCAGCGTGGAGAGCGGGCTACCAACGCACTCGGCCACTCAAGATCTCAGCATATAGGCTGCTTTGCTAGAGCAATAAAACCACACATCAATGTTGAAGTAACTAGTTTTTAGAAGTTATACAGGAGCGCTAACGATAACATTGCCATTCGTAGCAATCTAATTCTGCGACTGAACACAATGATCATAGACATCAACATAATAAAATTATATTCCAGGTATTGCTCGTGTAAGGTATTTCACTACCATACCTTCCACGAGACTAACAAAATTCTGTCTAAAATGCGATGATATGATACTCGTAGTGCAGAAACATTCACTTTTATGGCATGTATTCTTGTATTCTTCTTACACAATCGACATCTTGTCTGTCTTGCACTCGGAACCCAGATGATGATCAACTCCATCGTAGCGAATGTCACTGACCGAGTGCACGGCTATCAGATCTAAACAATTTGATGTTGTGTTCAAACAGGTCAGAATGCGTAGTTATATGATTTAAAACTTCAATATTATTGCAACGAAATATTACATGCTTCAAAACAATTAACATCCCATACAAATCCAAGAGAAAATATAGCTTAATATTCGGCAGGCATTGAAAGATCACGCAGTATTCATAGCATTCAGTTTCTAATCTTTAAAATGTGGACACGGTAGGCGATTAGTCATTATGGCTATATGAATTATTTTCAGCTGTCACATGAATAATGTCCACTCCGTTACCGTGCATAAATCCTTGCACAAATACTTACTTACCAACATCTGGGCCTGCTGAAAATTAGTCAGTCTATTTTATGACGTCTGTGGTTGTGTATACTTCCGTAAATATGCCGACTTTTTCGAATAGATGCTGTAATAATTTGGTTTGTAAGGTGTATGACACGTTTCATAGATGTCCACTCCGTTACCGAGAATTAATCTACTATGAAAATAATTCATTTAGCCATAATAAGTACTGATTCAATGAATGACAAACTTATTAAATGAAAGGCGTTTCAATGCTGTTTACGAATCACATTAAGTTTTTGGGAAAATTATCATTTGTAGTCGTATTTCTATAATGTTATTGCGGCAATGTGTGAAAGTGACGGTAACGGAGTGGACATTTTCAAATTAAAACTCACCAGATAAAATAAACAGTAAAGGATATAATATCCAAAATAACCATGGAGACAAACTCTCCTCAATAGTAAATTCATAGAAATAATTGACTTGAAGAAAAATTATGGCGAGTTTCATTTAAGAAATCGTCGGAACAACAGGGACGTCTAATAATTATTAATCTAATAGCAGAAAATGACTCACATACGAGTTCGATGCTCACCCGAGATTGTTCTTGTGTATGTGGACCCTGAGCAAGTCCGAACAAGCGGTTATTTTTTCTTATACAAATCGCTATAGGGGCTACTGGGGCGCGGTGGTATAGGGGTATGTTCGGTACCTTGCAGCTGGAGGGTTGCGGGTTCGAATCCACCTCAAAGAATCGCCGCGTAGGGACCCTGGGCAAGTCCTTCACTCGCAATTGCTCATGCGCTTCGGCGTGAAACTCCGATTCAGCGTCCGCGCAGTAGTCGGGAGCGCCTCTGAATGGGCAATCTGGTAGAGGCGCTATAACAAGTGTTCAAATACAATACAATACAATATAGATGGCCAAGGTAAGGTCGATGTCAACCGCAAGATGTCGCTAAACACTAAATACTGCTAATTCTTTTGCGATCTCCTTAGACACCTTTTCAATTGGTTTAGTTAGCACTATATATAATTGTCATTTTCTCTCGATCGCAAGTGAAGACCGTTTTGACTTGTAATCTAGCTCATACGAAATGTTCATGGTCGATGTGAGACTGAAGAACTTTAAACACTGGGTACTCATCATCATCATCATCGTCATCGTCATCATCATCATAATCATTATCAGTTCCTGACGCCAGCCGTGTGGCGGTGATGGGTACGAACAAACGTTCTCCATTGTCTTCAGTCATTTGTCAAGTCCAGTGCTCCTTTCAGTGTTGTTCCAAGCGATGTCAGGGAGTGTGAGTACTTATCTCCTTCACAAGCATCCAATAGATTTCATACTGGTCAACCATCCTTTGCCATCTCACATCTTAATACTAGAAGCATCATCTCTAAAGTAAAGGAGATTCAAAATCTATTACAACAATTGCCCACTTCAATTCTTGCTGTCACTGAGACCTGGTTATCTGACAACACAGCTGATACAGTCCATATTCCTGGTTACACCTTTACATATAGGAATAGAGAGGATGGAAGAGGAGGAGGAGGTGTCGGGTTGTTCACAAGGGAGGATATTGATTATAAGGAAATGATCATCCCCACTTCTTTTACTTCTTTTGAAAGCTTATTTATTAACATTCCATCTACAAAAAATACGGATATTGTCGTAGGAGTCATATATAGACCACCTGGTACTAATCTAGATTTCTTTAATACTGAATTTGAATCTCTAATTGACTTGCTAACCATTCATAAAAATAGAAATAAAAGGATATTTATAACTGGAGATTTTAACATCGACTTATTGGCTTCGGAGACTCATAATCCCACTGCTGACTTTACCGACTGCCTTACCTCTCACCACTTTCTCCCCATGATTCTCCAACCTACTAGAATAACTCCCACTACAGCCACCCTAATTGATAACATTTTCACTAATTCTCCTGCCTCTGTCACTAACTCTGCTATAATAATATCTGATATTTCAGATCACTTACCCATTATAACCTGGATTGAGAATATTTCTAAAACCCTGAATAAATTAGGTAACCCTCAATTGGTAAGGACCGTAAATGATGCTACCACCTCTAACTTTAGACTATTACTAGACAAACTAGACTGGTCACCAGTTTTATCACTTTGCAGCAAAAATGAATCTGACTTAGCATATGCTTTATTTGTAAAATTAATACAGCTTAATTATGACCAAGCTTTTCCCCTAAGGCCCAGAGCCACTAATAAAAGAAAAGCAGCTCAGAATCCTTGGATGACTCAAGGACTATTAAATTCTACAAAAAAGAAAGAAAAACTATACGTTAAATTTGTAAAAAATCCTACTCTAGCAAATAAAGCCATATTTACCGCTTACCGTAATAAGTATAAAGTAATACGTACTAAACTGGAACAAGACTATTATAGTAATGAATTTGCTAAATATAACCATGACATTAAAAAAACTTGGCAACTAATTAAATCCATCGTTAATACTGAAAATAAGGATACGATTATAAAAGAAATATTAATTAATGGCAATAAAATAGACGACTCTGAACTTTTAGCGGATATATTTAATACCCATTTTACGAACTTACCTAAATCTCTAGCACAAAATATACCTCTATCAAAAAAATCATATCAAGATTATATGCCGGCCTCTTCACTGAATTCCTTTGCTATGCTACCGACTTCTTCCTATGAGCTAATTGCTATCAACAAAACCCTTAAAGATACTCACAGTACTGGACCTGATGACCTCAATCCGCATGTATTATCACCACTTATGGATATACTAGCAACTCCACTAAGCGAAATAATAAATTGCTCGATTAGAACTGGAGAGGTTCCATCTGATATTAAATTAGCTAAAGTAATACCGATTTATAAACAAGGAAATAAAAATGAGGTTTCTAACTTCAGACCTATCTCTATATTACCTTTTTTTCCAAGTTGTTTGAGAGGGTTATGTATGACAGGCTGTACTCTTTTATTAGCCAATCTGAAATCCTTTACCCCTTCCAACATGGCTTTCAGCCAGGGCATTCGACATATATGTCACTAATTGATATTCAGGATAAAATCTCTCAAGCCATGGATAACAATGAATATTCCATTGGAATTTTTCTCGACCTAGCCAAAGCATTCGATACGGTTGACCATAAAATCTTGTTATATAAACTTGAAACTTATGGAATCAGAGGAATTGCACTTGCATGGTTTTCAAGCTACCTAAATAACCGACGCCAGCAAGTTTCTTGTAATGGCAAACTATCAAGTTTTCAAAACATAGTCTTTGGGGTTCCTCAAGGCTCAATACTTGGGCCTCTACTCTTTTTAATATACATCAATGATCTTCCCAATTCTGCATCTCTTCTTCATTACATTCTCTTTGCAGATGACTCCAATGCCTTCTACTCACATGCCTCATATGACCAATTAATTAAAATAGCAAATAATGACCTAGAACTAGCTAATGACTGGTTTAAAGCCAACAAACTCTCCCTTAACCTATCTAAAACAAATTACATCATCTTCAGGTCTAACAATAAACCTGTTCCAACTCCTGACAATGCTCTGACAATTGAAAATAAGTTAATTCCTCAAGTCTCTTCATCCAAATTCCTAGGGGTTTACATTGACCAACACTTAAAGTGGGACATACATATTGCCGAAATTGCTAAAAAAATCTCTAAAAACACTGGAATAATTCGCAGGATATCCTATCTGCTTCCAACACACATACTCAAAAATCTATATTTTACACTTATACATCCTTATTTAAACTATTGTAATTTTGTCTGGACATCTACATATGACACTCACTTACTAAAACTAAACATACTACAGAAAAAAGCTATAAGAATTATTACCAAATCTCCTATCAACACCCACACTGACCCACTGTACTTGCAACTTAACCTCCTGAAAATATCTCAGATTAAATTTCTTCAAACTAGTATATTTATGTACCAGTATGATAATAACCTCCTCCCACAAGCTTTCTCGGCCTACTTCAAACCAAACTTACTTGACAGGGCCATTCGAAATAAAAGAGTCTACATAAGCATCTTTGCCAGAACAAATACCCGACAGTTTTCTATCAAATACCAGGGTCCCCTCATATGGAATAGCATACCAGAATGTGTTCGTGCGGCCATGAGTCTAGCCTCATTTAAAATCCAAATCCGTGCACACACAATAAAAAATTGTTAAATAAGAAATGTTAAATAGCATTGCATTTGTTCAGTTCTTTTTTGGTCTTTTTTGGTTTTATTGTCTTTTGTTTTACCCTAAGGCGGAGGGAAGCTACCTCAACGCTGTTATTTCTGGGCTCCCAAGCTACTGCCACTGTGTTAAGTATTTGTCACTACTAAGACTCATTGATATTATTTTGTAAATAGGCCCCCACTCAGCGGGATTATTCCCTTCGGGTAAGCCTATTGCTCCCTTATGTATGCTGTGATAATTGCATATTAAATGATTATGCTTTATGTTTAATTACTGTTAAATATTATTTGTTTTGTGTCTTTGTGTTATTGGGACCAATAAACAAATTGAATTGAATTGAAAAATTGAATTGAAATAAACAAACAAATAAACAAATTGAATTGAATTGAATTGAATTGAATTGAATAAACAAATTGAATTGAATTGAATTGAATAAACAAATTGAATTGAAATTGAATTGATGCTATCTCCTCATTTATAATTATCGTCTATGCAGCGTAGTCTTGGTCTGCCTTTGCTTATTTTTCCTTCTAATCTATCATTAAGTACACTGTGTGGGATGCGGTCAACTGACATTCTCTCTCTACATGTCCAAACCACCGGAGTCTTCTTTCAACGAATTTGCCTATCAGAACTGTCTAGATATATAACTAATAATTGTCTTATCACTCTTATGCCACCATTTCTAATTGTTTAGTGTTTACTACTACGTAATGTTTATATCAAATGGACCAACGCATACCACATATAAATATAAATAAAACGCAAATGTTTATCGCGATCATCTAATTCTCAGTTATCTTTAACTCCAACAAGATATTCGCTTGTTGGATCAATGTTTATCTTGTATAATAGATGAGAGATCGAATGAAGTTTGGTTATCATATCCAGCGACTTAATCAAGTTTCATCTTAACATAGCTTTACTGAAACACGGCTGAACTCATAGGAATTAATGAGCATCCTTCCGCAGACTCCGTTTGTTTAATGGGTTGCCATTAGCAACGTCAGATTCAGAGGCTGGTGGGAAAACGTATGTATACAGCCTACGACAGATGCTGTTTGGCATCTTATTAGGTGGAATTGTATGTGGCCAATGAAAACACGAACACGACAGATGTTAATCGCTTCTTTATGAGTTCCAGAGTTGTCTGTCTATTTGTATGTATCTGTCAGTCTTTGTCCTTCTGCTTGTTTCTCCCTCTCGCTCTATCTCGCTGTCTGTGTGTGCTTATATATCTCCATATCTGCATGTGTCTCTCGTTATGTCTGTCTGTCTGCCTGCCTGTTAGGCTTTCTGTCTGTCTCTGTCTCTGTCTGTCTGATTGTGTGTCTGTCTGTCTGTCTGTCTGTCTCTGTCTGTCTGTCTGTCTGTCTGTCTGTCTGTCTGTCTGTCTGTCTCTCTGTCTCTCTCTCTCTCTCTCTCTCTCTCTCTCTCTCTCTCTCTCTCTCTCTCTCTCTCTCTCTGTCTGTATGTCCGCGTGCTTCCTTGTCAATTTGCGTGTCTCTTAATTGTGTCTGATGAACGTATAAAATACACGAAGTTATGTATTAGTTACAGAGTATCCTCTACTGCAGCAGCTTACCTTATAGCCATGGCACCCGTCCCATACGAATGGACGGAGTGCACAAGCGAAAGACTACACACACACACGCACAGACACACACATGCACACAAACACACACACACAAACACACAAACACACACACACACAAACACACACACACACAAACACACACACACACAAACAAACACACGCACGAACGCACACACACAAACACACACGCACGCACACACACAAAAGACAAACGCACTCGCGTACATGCGCATCGGTTTGTTTTATGCGATTGAGGGCAATTTGTTGGCAAGTCGTCTTGGCCCATGTGACTGCATCAGCACATCCTTCTGATGTACGGTCGAGCCTGAGCCATACGGACCGTGTACGCCGCCTGTAGCCGAGTGTTTTCGTCTCGGTGGACGACCGACGCCGGCCATTGGCGACGCTGGCCATTGGCCTTTTATACAGTCACTGGAGGCGCTTCAATCTACCGACCGACACACGACGAATGCCTTCTTCCGCGTAGTCCTTGTGCTTCGACGAATAGCCGGACGTGCGTCATCTTCTACCAGTGAGGGACTGCTCGTCGGCAGCGTCATCGGGTTTGCGAACGCTGTCACCTGTCGTCGCTCAACTCTATCGAAGGAACTTGTAATTGTAATTGAAATTGTAATTGTAATTGTAATTGTAATCGAACATTTATATAGCGCTGCTCAATAATCAGCAGCGCTCTCGACCTGCATCAGTGTCTGCATCAGGAAACAAGAAAGTCTTAAGACATCTACGGAACTGGGAAGGAGAGAGGGCTAGTAACTCAAAACGAAGAGACTGGGGAAGGGAGTTCCGAGCTGATGGGCCAACACGGGCAAAGCACCTAGAGTGGGCCGTAGCAGAGCGCATGCGAGGACAACCAAAAGGCCTCGGGTCGAAGATAGCAAAGAGGCCCTCGCAGGTAAGGAGGAGACAAAGGTGCAAAAAGACCTCAGGTAGGATGGGGCCACGCCAATAAGGCAGTTACTCATGAGGGCAAGGATTTTGAAGTTTACCCGCTTTTGGATAGGGAGCCAGTGAAGGGTATCCCGAATATAGCCTGAGATATGGGCAAACTTTGGAATGGCGCCTATAAGCCGAGCAGCTGCATTAAGAATATACTGGAGTTTGTGAGTATTAGAGGCGGAGAGTCCAATGTATGCGGCGAAACTTGGTCCAGAGACTCTGAACATCCATGCCATCTATAGGTTTCGACGGGAATCCGTTGGTTGGTTCCAGTGTTTACACTTCTAGCGTATTGTGCACTGTTTTACTAACTGATGTAATATTTTCGTTCGTTATGACATTTAACATCATAATAAGCTAGCGCAGATAGCGCCTCTGAGTAGGGACTATTGACGAGGCGCTATATAAATTCTCAGAATGAATGAATGAATGAGTTTAAGAGAAACTAACCAAACCAGGTATTATATGAAGATAGACAAGTGAGGTTATGTAAGGTCAACGTCAACGACCCCGGTAACCAAAAGAGGTCGCTAAACAGCCGACAATGCGCGCTGTCATTAGACACCTTTAGAACGCTTTCAAAGGACCTTATATATTCAGAGATCAGACGTTGTTATATTAATTATCTCCTCGGAAACATATTTTTTCTCATATCTGAATACATAGCGCCCATTGAAACTGGGGAGTTGCTATAATGATATGAAACTCCGCCACTGTCTGTTTTATCACAGTCACAGTGCCAGTACTCAGCCTTGATAAAGGAGGAGGGCGACTCCAATCATCTATGTTATGGCACAGTGTTGTTAAACAACAACTAACCAACCAATCAAAAACGTAGAACAAAACAGAGAGAAAACCAAAAGAATCTACGATCAAGCGATTGGATGCACCCTTGATGACCTCCGTGGAAACCAGTTCTGCTGTGGTTTCGGTCTTTGAGATCTTAACATCTTTACGAATCGCTGACAAAAAAAAATATAATGTTCATTAATTAATGCAAACTGACACACCACAGTACGATTACAAGTCATTGCATGAACGAATGATTACAAGTTATTACAGGAGTCGAATTTAACTGTATGACAGCCGTGCAAGGCGCCCTTCTGCCCTGCTGCTCGTCTTGCCATCGCCACCTAGCGAATGGAAGGTTGAGTGGACCATTGGGAGTGTAGCGAGAATCGATTCTTCGTCCATGCTGATCTTCTGCTATTCGTGCCGGAGTGTTACCATTCACCTAAACCCCCTCACCACAGCGTCCTTAAGTTGCAACTAACAAGTAATAAATCGCATGATCGGATCCCATGCACTGGAACTGTCAGAGATCAAAATCAATAAGCTCGTCGAAACTAATAAGCTCACATTCGATACCTTTAATTAATAGCAATACTATAGTGTTATGCCATAATAATGGTGAGAACTGCTCGTACTAGCTACACACCTCTATTAAGCGTGGTAGTTGGACAATAAGTATAAATGGTCCTGTCACTTTGTAGTGGTCCTGTCACTCAGTGCTTTCGTAACCTGACGTTAAACTGTGGATCCAATCCACTCTGTAATAATTTACTACAAAAAACAAGGGTCAATTTGTGTCAAACCATTTAATCACTAAATAAATTGTTTATCAGAGAGACAGTGTCAGATGTATTAATGTAGATCGCTAAGCAATGAATATTATTTATATTGTTTTGACACCTTTGAATGGTGTCATTCGGACGCAATAAATTTCTCGTTTTCTTTACATTGTATACAAACTCCGCCACTGATCGTACTTTTTCAGTACCAGTCCCATCCTAGATAAGGGAGGAGGGCGACGCCAATGATCTCTGTTATCACACAGTGTCGTTAAACTGAAACTATATATACTATAGGGGCATATATATACTAGATTGTATTATTTACGAATAACGTCGTCAATGGACTTTGATGTCATAAGATGACGTTAACGTTTGCAATAATAAAAATAATTATACCATACTAACGGTGAGAACTTTTGAAAATAATTTCTGTCGACGTCAGCAGCCTTTTTTGCCATAAAACGACGTTAAGCAAATGGAGTCCAATCCTGTGGAAATAATGGCTTAACTTTGTCCGTAAGGTGAAGTCGTTAAGTGCACCCGATAACTCCATAAATTACGACGCTTGGTCATTTGCTGTTTAACGAAACTGTTTCATAACAAAGATGATTAGCGTCGTCCTCCTCCTTTCTCCAGGCTTGGGTCTGGCACTGCCAGAGTACGAGCAGTGCAGAAATCGATGCTTCTTTTTGGCAAACTGCAATAAAACGTCTTTCTATATATTCACGAGTCATTACCGCTAAATAATGTATAGTATGGTGTATAGTTTAACGGCCCTAAAAGCCGAAAATTGCCATAAAACAAAATATTTTTATATAAAAATTATAGCTGAGCTGTCTAGACCCTTTATCGTGTTATAATAATTATTTGCGCTAATCGGTTATAATTAGATTTGCATTTAAATACGTTTCAGACTCTAACGCGTAGTTTCTACACTAAATTTAGAAATCGGTGAAAGAGAGAGTTTATTAAATTAAATGCTAATTTAGACACCTTTAATAAGATGCTTCATTGTCTATATTAGAAGGAGTCGTATACGTTCTACATTGTCTCTTTTATATCCGGGATACGAAAGCAAGATATCAGAGTTTCCACGAACAATATTTCGCTCACAAGGATACATGTAGAAAACACCTCACGACAACGGAGTGTTCCACGTGTTCCGTCCACGTGCGAACCATCTGGTCACCTTCCACTCAACTCACTGCCACATGGACACACATCCATAGGTTACTTACTAGGGCCTGCGGGTATACCCGTACCCGCGGCTTAACCCGTACCCGCGGATCGGGTACGGATCGGGTTAGCATTTCACGGGTCGGGTCGGGTACGGGTAGGGTCATCACGGGTTAGGGTATACCTGGTTTTACCCGTACCGATGTGAAACTTTGGGGTCATACTGTCACAGTTACATAAAATAGAGAATGTCGGCGCACAATGGGCCTGACCAGGTCTGCAGCGTACTATTAACAGTTAGTTAGTGTTCTAGGTGACAGCATATTAACCACGGAGATGTACAATGCAACTGAGACAGCACAACTTGGAGCGACGCTCGACCAAGAGCTTAATCTTTCGCAACATGTTAACTTGCTTACGCGAAGCTGTTACTACCAGCTGCGTGTTGCGCTCTCTCTCTCTCTCTCTCTCTCTCTCTCTCTCTCTCTCTCTCTCTCTCTCTCTCTCTCTCTCTCTCTCTCTCTCTCTCTCTCTCTCTCTCTCTCTCTCTCTCTCTCTCTCTCTCTCTCTCTCTCTCTCTCTCTCTCTCTCATTCTCGCTGGTCTCCCTTCTGACCTAATAAGCCGTCTTGACCGGGTCCTCCGCTCAGCTGCCCGACTTATTGGTCGTATTCCAAAATACGCTTCAGTCTCTGCTTACATGCGCGATGTTCTGCACTGGCTTCCTGCCTCGCAGCGCTTCTCTTACAGCCTACAGGATAGCAGCCTTAGTTTGGCGGTGCCTTGCTGGCTGTGCTCCATCATACCTTTCTGACCTCCCCCCCCTCCCGTCGGTAAATACGTCCTCTTTTAGTAAGTATATTCATTAATAAAACCAATTGCATATCCGCACTCTGGTGTACATACATCTTAACAACAATCAACAGTTAATGTCAATACGAGTACAACATTCTAACAATAAACGTCTTTCGCTGTAAATTATCTGCAAGAGGTACACAATGGTCGTGCGATCGCGGTCGCAGGGTACATTGTTGGGGCTTTTTGGTGGAAGTAAACTATGCAGTACGTGGCCCTGGTTCATCAGAACCGCAGAGAAAAGACGGGTGTCAGCTTCAAGACAAAGTCGCTCAAATTTTGGGTAGTCTTCAGCGGACTCTAACGGAAACACTGCTAATGCCTATGTAATCATTTCTACTTGTTTACCACCATGTCATGTTTATCTCAAATGCACCAACACATATGACTATAAATTAAACGCAAATGTTTATCGCGATAATCCAATTCTCAGTTATCTCTATTTCCATCATGATATTTGTTTGTTGGATAAATGTTTACCTTGAGATCGAATTAGCTTCGATCATCATTTCCAGTGACTTAATCGATAGGCAGGCGTATCCAGGTTTCGTCTTAACAGAAATTAACAGAAACTCAGACAAATTTATGAGCATCTTCATCTTTCGTTTGTTCAATGCGTCCGTCGGTTGCCATTAGCAACGTCGGATTCAGAGGCTGGGATGCAGGAAAACATATACGACAGATGCTGTTTGGAAGTCGGAGAAACTGTTGCGTGCGTATCTTATTAGGTGGAATTGTATGTGGCCAATGAAAACAAGAACACGGCAGATGTTAATCTCTTCTTTATGAGTTCCAGAATTATCTGTCTGTATGTATGTCTGCATGTCTCTGCCAGTCTTTGTCTTTCTGCTTGGATCTCCCTCTCCTTCACTCTCTCGCTCTCTCTCTCTGTCTGTGTCTGTTTATATATGTCTATCTCTGTCGTTCTGTTTGTCTCTCTCCGCCTGTTACTCTCTTTGTATCTCTCTCTATCTGTTGCCATAAGATTTCGATAAACTAGATATCCATCCAATCGATGCCATGGTTATTTGAGCGTAAATTTTAGTAAATTAAAATATGTTGAATATTAGACACCTTTAATAAGAAATTTACTAAATTATATATTGTTGGACTCCAATGTTCATAGTAGTCGGTGGTTAGTTCATAATGTGTTTTCAGACAACGTCAACGAATAGTGAGAACTGTTGAAAATAATTTCTTTAACTCCGCAAGTGCACTCCGTGCCTTGGTACCAGGCAGTACCAGTCCAAAGCCTGCATAAAGCAGGAGGGCGACACTAATCCTCTTTTTAATGCCATGACAACACATATTCGTGTTCATTATTAATTCAAACTGACACACCGCAGTGTTATTGCAAGTCATAGATAATAAATAAATAATAATATCTTTTCTTTAATTTAGCGCCTGACAAACGCACTGCGCTGTACATTTACATGTTATGCAATTGAAACAATCTTAACTAGTTAACTACTAACAGAACAGACAGCCTGTAATACACGGCGCTAATAGCAGCCTACAAAGCAAATCCGCCCTAACGGGGCTCGAACTCGGTACCTCTCGCACTCTTCGCCAGATGTTATCCAACGCGCCACCGACCCCCCCCCCAATATATACGTATACATGCCTACACGTAGTAGTTCGATAGTATGAACGGATGATCACGAGTTATTACAGGAGTCGAATTTAACTGTATGGCAGCTATGCAAGGCTCCCATCTGTCTGATTGCTCGTTTTACCAACGTCACATATATACCGAGTCGACCTTTGGGTGGGTTCTGGGAATTGATCCCGCGTCCATGCTGATCTTCTGCTCTTCGTGCCGGAGAGTTAACCATTCACCTAATCCCCCTCATCACATCGTCCTTAAGTGGCAACTAACATGTAATAAATCGCCAGATTGGATCTAATGCACTGGAACTGTCAAAGATTAACGCCAATCAAAATTAAGAAGCTCATATTCGACACCTTTAATAGCAATGCAGCTGTATTTATGCCATAAGAGAACTGGTCTGAATAATTAAACACCTCTTTTAAGGATTATAGTCCGACTATAAGTTGAAGTGGTTCTGCGTGGGATATTTAATAGCTAGGGCGAATTCTTTAGATGATTTTGTAATGATAATTTTTCACATTGAAAGGCTGTATTGACATTTTTAATGGTGTCGACGCTATATACTATGGAACTGGAAAATGTTCAGTCAACTGAAGAAAGCAACTTCTTCTCAAACACCGCCGCTACCCTACCCGTGGTAGTGCCAGTCCCAAGCTTGGAGAAAAGGAGGACGACGATGCTAATCATCTTTGTTATGACACAGTGTCATTAGACAGCAACTAACTAACTATAACTAAAACTACTTCTGAAAGACAAAAAGGAAAATGAAGAATTATCACAGGTATGTTTACATTATACAATACAATTACAATACAATTAGAAATTTATAACGCGCTTTAACAAGACAATGTCTTGCACGAGAGCGCGTTTGCGCTGTGTTCTTGGCCAAAGCGTCATGATAATAGATGAGTTTTTAATTTTGATTTAAATTTGAGTAGCAGATGAACATTGACGGATTGTAGCTGGCAGACTGTTCCATTCTCTGGGTCCGGAAACAGCAAAAGCACGATTTCCAAACTTCCTCTTGGTGCAAAGAACGGTAAAGTCTCCTCGCGTGGCCGATCTGAGTCCTCTAGGATTTGAAGCAGAGCATGGCACGACCATGGATGTCATATATGAGGGGGAGGTTACAGAGTGGATATGATACATGAGGAGGGAGATTTTGAAAGCGATACGGGCGCGAATGGGAAGCCAGTGTAGTTGTTGAAGAGATTTTGTGAGGTGGTCTCAGGGACCAAGACCTTTTATTATAGGCGGGTGGCGGCGTGCAGAACAGATCTCAGAGGTTGTAGCGTTGATGTATAGGAAGGCATTACCCTAAATAATCGTTATCGGTGTGAAATACGACAGCAACATACAGACATTAACATTTGGATGACGAACAAAATTAACAAAGGAACATTTTACAAGAAAGAGAACTTTAAAATACTAAAGTATTTTAAAATTCTATAATTATAGTATAATATACTTTCAAATTGCCGTCACATGACGACGTCAAACCTAGAAAAATATTAAGTAAACAGTCTATAATACTATTCTTCTTTTTCAGGGAGACTTAACATTAACAGTTAGTATATAAATGGGGCTGATTTATTGTATTTTAAGCTTATTGTGTCTAAAGATTTATATAGCGCCTCTCTCAGAATAACTATTCAGAAGCGCTCTCAGCACGAAAACCCCGGAGGAAAAGAAACGTCTTTAAAGAACGAGAGACCAAAGAGGAAAAACTAGTCATTAGTTTAGCCTTTAATGAGGGGGAAGGTCATTCATTTAAGGTCATTTATGACAAAGGAACGGTGAGATCTGTTCAAGCTAATTTCTCTCGACGTCAGCGGCCTTTGTTTCCATTATATGACGTTAAAAATTCATCCATCCATGAATTGCAATTCGACAGCGGATGTATTAGAAGTATACGGTAACGCCCATAATAATATTATAAGCCAACAGATAGTCTCTATACAGACGCAAGAAACGGCTAAAGTAATGAGTTCAAATGCAAGGCATTTAATAGCCTATATAGGGCGAATATTAAACTTAAAAGAGGTGTTTAATTATTTTCATGATATTTGTATTTGCACGGCATAACAGGCTGCAGTACTGTGACCGACAGCTAGGGCCCTTTAAATAGGACCTATAGTACAATTAAGAGTACTAGGTCATATATAAAGGGCCCTTTATTATAAAGATTGGCCAATATAAATGGCCCTATATATCCTGTCGGTCGCAGTACTGCATGTAGCCTGTTTTGTCATGCGAAAAGTAAAAACTTCAAAAATAATTAGACACCTCTTTTAAGTTTTATATTCGCCCTATAAGTACAAGCTACATTCAGTGTATAAGTACAAGTCGAAACACTCAGAGCCAGTATTATTATTTTAATAATATTGTAATCGGAAATTTACATGGCGACACTAAAAAAATAACTAAAATATAAAGAAATTTAGAAAAACGAAAAAAGTGAAGGAATTAGCGGTTACGACAAACTGTCGTATCTATCAGGTTTACTATCGTGGTGTTGATCATCATCAGCATTATCAGTCCTGACATCAAAGTCGTTTGCATCATTATCTGTGTCGATCAAGTCATTATTATATCATTATCTGCCTATATCAAGTTAATGAAACAGCGTTAAATGACGAAAGAGAGACAGACAGACAGACGAAGACGTATACAGAGAGACAAGCAGACAGACAAGAGACAGCGACACATACCAAGAGACAGATAGACTATATAGAAAGATAAACAGAAAGACAGACACAGTTACATAAACCGATATCAATACATAGAGAGACAGACTGTCACAGACATAAACATGTACAGAAAAACAGCCAGACAAAACACAGACAGACAGAGACAAACAGACAATTACAGAGACTACGCAGAAGAGATACAAAGACAGAGAGACACACAAAAAGAAGAAGACAGACAGAGACAGAGGCACGTAGAGGGAGACAGAGAGACACATACCAATACAGAAGGCAATTAATAATAATAGATCTTTTCTTTAATTTAGCGCCTGACAAACGAACTGCGCTGTACATTTACATGTTATGCAATTGAAACAATCTTAACTAGTTAACTACTAACAGAACAGACAGCCTGTAATACACGGCGCTAATAGCAGCCTACAAAGCAAATCCGCCCTACGGGGCTCGAACTGGTACCTCTCGCACTCTTCGCCAGATGTTATCCAACGCGCCACCGGACCCCCCCCATATACATCGTATACAGAAGGCAATTAAAGAAACAGATTTCACAGATAGACGTCAGAGGCAGTGTTTACATAAACAACGTCTTCAAGGAAAACTTCAGCGATTATGATGAAGATGATAATCGTCTGTACCTCTCCGTTCGTCCATTCCTTCATTCTTTCGTGCATTCTTCCCGCTTTCAGTCATCAGCGAATCCATCCATCTATCCCATTCATCCGTTGATTCATTCATGCATTCGTTCATTTAGCATCTCGTAGCCAATCTACCGTCCGTTAAAACACGGAGGTCGCCACAAATCGCCGCTTATGGTACACGTTCGTCTCTCTGTCTCTCTGTCTCTCTGTCTGTCTGTCTGTCTCTCTGTCTGTCTCTCTCTCTCTCTCTCTCTGTCTCTCTGTCTGTCTCTCTGTCTGTCTGTCTGTCTGTCTGTCTGTCTGTCTGTCTGTCTCTCTCTCTCTCTCTCTCTCTGTCTGTCTGTCTGTCTCTCTCTCTCTCTCTCTCTCTCTCTCTCACACACACACAACACACACACACACACACACACACACACCACACACACACACACACACACACACACACACACACACACACACACACACACACACACACACACACACACACACACACAAACCTATACACAAACACATGCACACACACACGCAAACACCCACACAAACACCCACACCTTTACGAAGGCCAAATCAGGCTTAAACAACAACAAGCCTTCAAAGCTTACACAACGGTCAAATCAGGCGTAGTCTTCAACACTACAAATACCACACAACAGCACGGCGAAGTGTGACCACCGCGCTAATAATCCCTCCATAATAATGCGACGAACGGCGCCCAATTCACGCGTCCGTTTGCTAACGAGCGCTTAATAGGGAAGAGACGCCACGTTTGAAGCGCTTAATCAGTAGAGCTGTAATCGCTTTGCGTACGCTCAGCGCTCGTTATGTTGGCGATTGTGTCACGAAGTGTGTTGCCAGATAGCCATAAATATTGTCGCTTTCGAGCGCAATTATAGGAAAGGCGTCTTCTATGAAGAGTTGTCGCTTCGAGGTCTTGCATCAATCGAAACCGCGATGTGTGGGTACTGTGGGAGGGTATGTCTGGAGGCTGTGGATATTAGTGTGGTTGAAGAGGTGGCCAAAGATAGAGCTGCCTTCACTTCAGTTATCCTACTTTCATCACAGTCCATCACAACGTGCGTTTGATAATGAGTGAATGAATAAATGAATGAACGTGTCAATAAATAAATGAACGAATGAACGGATAAACGAATGAACGGATAAACGAATGAATGAACGAATAAATGAACGAACGAATGAATGAATGAATGAATGAATGAATGAATGAATGAATGAATGAATGAATGAATGAATGAATGAATGAATGAATGAATGAATGAATGAATGGATGAATGAATGAACGAATGAATGAACGCATGAACGAATTAACGAGTGAATGAACGTAATTGTCATCGCTGTACTCCTATCAACCCTTGAGGTTGTTTCATTTCACATTTACAGAAATTAGACATATGACTAGAAAGTAATATAAGGCCATCATCAGTGTCTGTTCTCTCCAGACATCATCCCCAAGAACATCGTTGAACTAAGCTGTTACCTGAAGGGACCGGTGTAGATATACATCCATCTATCTCGGGAAATGTGCCGAACGTCGCCGGAAAATAATTATTTACGGCTTGAGAGAGGATTGGTGCGGTTGGAGTGGGCTGGAAATTGGAGAGATGGAGTGGATGAAGTGGACTTGAAGGAGATGCGACGGAGTGTGAGGAATCGAAGACGGTTTCGATCCTCTGAAGTGTCGTATCCAAGGTATCCATGGGTATCCTATTGGTATCCTATTGGTATCCCTCCAAGTGGACGAAGTTTCGTGTGTAATTAGCAGGAGGCGCAATCGCCAAACAAAGCTTATTATATGTGACCCATGCGACTCTAAAGAGAGTCTCGTTGCAGTTATCTCTGAAGAATGCAGACACTGCATGCTTTCTTGAAACATAATGTGGTTACAGACTGCTCAGGTGATGTATGTGTCTATGTATGTATGTTTGTATGTATGTGTGTATGGATGGATCGATCGATGCATCTGGATAGTTGAGAGACAGACAAACAGGCGGGACAGAGAAACAGAGACAGAAACAGTGAGATAGAGAGACAAACAGAGACAGACAGAGACAGAGAATGAGAGAGAAAAACAGACAGACAGACAGAGACAGACAGACAGACAGACAGACAGAGACAGAGACAGAGAGAGAGAGACAGAGTGACAGAGATAGAGATAGACAGACAGACAGACATACTGAGAGACAGACAGAGACAGACAGACAGACATACAGAGACAGACAGAGACACACAGACAGGCAGATTATGCAGAACGGACAGATACAGGAAGAGCAGTCCTAGGTATAAACGACCAGAGGCAGAGAATTTAAGACAATCAGATAACCTCGTTGAATAGCGATAACTCTGGGGAATAAAGACAGATTTTAAATACCCTGCGATTGGCCGACATTCGTTTATCCATCCATCCATCCATCCCTCCGCTCCTTCCTCCCTCCCTCCTCTTTAGCAACCGATTATTAATTAACGTCAACACCAGTCGACAGTTTGTTTACTAATATTCGGCGATGTTTGTATACCTATTCGCACGTCTGCAGCAGAACCAGATCAAGCATTTAGATCAGATGAACGCATCTCGAATGCTTACACACACAAGCACACGTATACATACATCCATAGGGAATTTGCTTAACGGCGTGGTATCCCGATATCTTGATTTCGAGATATCTAAATGTACCAAGGATCTTAAATATTTAATTCCTCTGACATACGATTGATGATGATGATTGCGAACCTATAAATGTACACATGAGCCTAATGTAGGCACACGAGGCTAAGGCGCAATGGGCCTAAATGTACACATTGGTCTAAAGTGCACAGGCATGAATGTACAACGACCTAAGGCTCATGGTAGACAGACTAACGGACGGACAGACAGACAGACGTACAGATATAAGGACAGACAGTCAGACATAACCAGATGAGATGACATAACCAAGATACATTGCAGTATGAGATGACATAACCAAGATACATTGCAGTATGCATATTCCGCGTTTATCTTGGATTTTGTGTCAATTCATAGAGCATGACCGCGCAACCTCCCTCCTGCGTGCACTGACACGCAAGACGAATCGACAGAAATTGCAACGAATCCATGCAGATAAGCCACGTCCCATATCCGAGCATCTTCTCATTATATATATATATATATATATATATATATATATATATATATATATATATATATATATATATACAGTATATCAACGGACGACTCCAGAGTTTCTGGGTATAAATTTATATAGCACCCATCGACGTAACTTTGTATCGTGACGTTGGTGTCCAGTGCACTTTTCAAACTAATGATTACAGTCACGTATACATACAGAGACAGACAGACAGACAGATGGAGACAGAAATACACAGAAAGAGAGAGGGTGGTAGAGAGAAGGAAAGGGGCAAGGGAAGGGGATGGAATGCAATATGGGAGGGAATAGGTCACCTTTGTTGTGCGAGTTACTCTAACAGCGCTGTTTGTAAATTGTAAGTCGCACATCCACACTTGTAAGTGTGAGGCACGTGTATGTCATATGTCATAGTACAGGTGAGCCTAACAGGTGAGACAAATGATGGTTCCACCGCCTATCGCAGAGTTACGAAGGTGACAGCTGATAACGAGGCATCACCCCAACAGTGACTTCCGGGGTTAATAGGTCAACCCGACAGCGCATCAACTGTCCGTACCTCTGCGTTCTTCTCTGTCTCTGTCTCTCTGTCTCTGTCTGTCTCTCGTTTCGATTTAGTTGCTCGTGTCATGTCATTTCGTTTTCGCCTCAGCTTAGATTACCTGTTAGTGACTCCGTACCCCAAAATTAATGGGGAAAGGCATCTACCCCCGTATAATCTCGCATGCCTAATTACGAGGGGGTATACAGGACGAAACGGAGGGGATAACGGTCGTAATCGACGGGAGAGCGGTGGTTAAGGAGGGAAAGGGTAAGGACTCCCCACTACGGCAACGGGCAATAACTGCGGGTGGATTGTACAAGAGCACGTGGTGGCCAGTTGGGTCTCGTAAGCGTAACTTATCTTGCGATTAGGGCTCGATGACAATTGGGTTTCAGCAACGGTTGACTGGTGACAACCACTATAGATGGTCTGTGTCTGTCTGTGTGTCTGTCTGTCTGTCTGTCTGTCTGTCTGTCTGTCTGTCAGATTATCTCTTAAATGTCTGTCTGTCTGTCTGTAATGTCTGTCTGTCTGTCTGTCTGTCTGTCTGTCTGTCTGTCTGTCAATCTCTCAACTGTCAGATTCCATAGTCTACTAAATGCCACTATTTTATTATAGCACTATTCAGCGTAAATCAATCAATCAAACAACAATAAATCAATCAATCAATCAATCAGTCAGTCAGCCAGTTTGTCTCTCTCTCTGTCTGTCTGCGTGGTGTCTCGATATCCAAATGCACCAGGGATATTAAATATTTACGTCACCTGGCACGGCTACATAAAATTGTTCAGCCATCTATCCATCCATTCATACATCCATCTAATTGTGTATGTAAATGCTTATCAAAGTTTATATAGCGCCGTTGTTTGGGCCCTAAACTTCTAAGACGGGCAATGGGATTTAAAGAAGGCCTACTAAATTCCATTCCAAAGTCCACCTGACTTATTGCGTGCGTATAACCAAGTCCATCACCGGAAGGGATTGGACCAACTGTCCGGATGGTCCAATTTTTCGGATAAGTTCAAGAATTCTCGGATATGATCAACATTTCTCGTTTGAGATCAAAATTTCTCTAAAAAGATCAAAAGTTCTTCGATAAGATCGTAATTTCGCGATTAGTTCAGATTTCTCGGATAAGACAACCATTTCGTATTAGATTTGGAATTCTTCAGTTTAGCTCAGAATTGTTCAAAATAGAACAGCTACAAGCCTGGATGATGGAGGAGGGCGAAGCTAATGATCTTTGTTATCACACAGCGTCGTTAAACTGAAACTACTACTACTAGAACAGGTACAGAAAACGTGCGAATTAATTAACCAAACACCTTCTTGTAAACCGTGGAATTGCTTCGTTTATAGACGTCGTTAATTTGGTGAAAGATAAATGACTTCAAGCGCATCCAATTCATGACATACGCCAAAGATAATATTTATCTGTCAACGAAGAAATCGTTGTCGTATTAGCGAAATGAAGATAAAGTACCAGATCCAGCAAATGAAGAACGAAATCGTTACGGTTTGATGACACTATCGATCCACCATAGCCAATTGCATCCATTAGCCACGCCCTTTTGGGTCATTGACATCTGTCAGTCACTCATCAGTGGGCGTGGTCGTTGCTGTATTTGGCCAACGGTGGGCGGAGACTTGGGATAACCGGAGAGCGATGATCTTAAATGGTGGCTATTCTGGTATGAGAGCGAATAGATTGCGATGATTCTCGGCTGAGATCTGTACATTTTATTCTGCTTGTTTCGTTGGATAAGGTCAAGCTTTCGTTTTGTTCTCGTATTTAAAAGTGGCGCTCATGTATAGTCATGAGAATTGAGCTGTACTTTCACCGACATTATTTGCTCTGATCAGTATAAACAGTTTGCAAATTTATCTTATTAAGGCTACAGTCTCAGTATCTTTAGCATCCGTTATATGCATATAAAAGATCTCTTACAGAAGGTATTAAGATAAGATAGGATAGTTTCCATAGCTTAGATAAGGCTATAGTTTGGGCATCAGAATCCGAACAATAGAGGGCGCTATCGAAGTCATTCGATAAGATAACGGTATAGTGCCATGTCGCATAATCTGATGTCTCTCTTCTGCAACCGTGATTACTACAGCGGACAGATGTCACGCAACGAACACCTGTTCAGGTGTGTCGAAGGTAAGTTGATTGGTGCCAATACCTTCAATGGTCAACACCTGGACACCTGTAAAAGACAAGATCTGCCTCAATTCGAGAGTCTGTCGTTTGCCGAGCGACTGTCGAAAATTGCCGAACGATCTTCGGGTATTCCCGTCTTTCCTGCCGTTGCTATGGTAGCAGACGAGCTGGAAAAGGAAGTGGATGAGGAATCGGTGGACGTGGAAGAGGAAGAACTGGATAAGGATGCTGAAGAGGAGACGGACGATGGATGGAGAGATGGAGATGAGGAGGAGGAGGATGACTGTAGAGATGCTCTGCCTCAGTACCATCGTCCTTATAAGTCGCCGACTGTCGAAGATTGGAACCAACCGAGGATACAACCGAGAAACAGACACTATGAGAACGAAACAGGTAGGCTAGGCTATACCTATTGTTTCACCTGCGCGTATATATATGATATGCTACTACTCTATTTCCAGTCTGTCTATCGCTGCCGTCTGTCTGTCTGTCTGCTTCTCTCTGTCTGTCTGTCTGCTTCTCTCTGTCTGTCTGTCTGCTTCTCTGTTTCTGTCTGTCTGCTTCTCTCTGTCTGTCTGTCTGCTTCTCTCTGTCTGTCTGTCTGCTTCTCTGTGTCTGTATGTCTGCTTCTCTGTCTCTGATTTTGCTCTGTCTGCTTCTCTGTCTCTGTCTGTCTGTTTCTGTGTGTCTGTCTGTCTATCTATCTGTCTGACTGTCTGTCTGTCTGTCTGTGTATCTGTCTGTCTGTCTGTTTCATGTCTATCTCTTGTCGTCTTTTCTCCCTTTGCTGTCTTTCTTTAAATCCGTGTTTTCCTGTTATGTTATCATACAAACATCCATACACAGGCCTACGTATACAAGCACATAAGTACGTACAAACATACATGCATACATACATACATTACATACATATACACATAGGCACATACACAAATAGATTCATACATATAAATGCATACATACATAGATACATACATACATTCGCACATACGCACATACACACATCCACACACCAAAGCGCTAAAACTGATGACGTGTATTGTCGTATTTTCTGATGTTTAGCCGACAACAAAGCTGTGCATCGAAATAGCAAGACTGCTCCCTCTGACGACAACGGATGCTCTCATTATAATTGCCACCTCCATCCTCCTCCGCATCTTTCGCTTCATCAGGACCCAACGGAGGCAGGAAAAGCCGACGACCACAGGGATTTATCAAAGACGGTTGCTGAGACAAAGCATCACTACCCGCATCAACGCCATCATCAGCAACCGACACAATCCTCTTTGTCGACTACGGTCGCAGACTCATCCCCATCCCATGGCACCGTCGTGGCATCATCCTCCAAGCTCAGCAGCCAAGTCGCAGAAGAGAAGCCGCCGTACAGCTACAACGCCCTGATAATGATGGCCATTCGCAGCAGCCAGGGTCAGCGCCTGACCCTGAACGGCATCTACGAGTTCATCATTCGTAACTTCCCCTTCTATCGCCAGAACAGACAGGGATGGCAGAACTCCATCCGACACAATCTCTCCCTCAACAAGTGCTTCGTCAAGGTACCTCGTCACTACGACGACCCCGGGAAGGGCAACTACTGGATGCTCGACCCCTCGGCGGACGACGTCTTCATCGGGGGTACCACGGGGAAGCTGAGAAGGAGGAATTCATCTGCCTCAAGGAATCGCTTGGCTGCCTTCCGAAGAGCAACCAGTCTCAGCAACTACCATCATCGTACTGATCTCCTACCAGAAAGTCTCTCATCAGGGCTGAGACATTCGGGGTTCAGTGGTTATTACGATAGACCGGAAGTGGCCGCCCAGTGGGTGTTCGGTCCAGCGGACTTCCGGTGGGGTCACGTCACGTGGCCGCTGTGTCCTTCGCCTGTCCTCTACCAGGCCACTATGTTGGCCTCGCCTCAGATGAGGTCATGCAACGCGAATTTCGGGGTCACCCCGATCCAGCCAATCACGTCGAATACGTCGTTCAGTTTGTCTACCTCCAGTCCGGTAACACCACTCCAAGATCTATCCTCAGGTCATGGCTACAATCCGTTCTCCACTCCCGTTCCAATCATGTCCTTTACCACTTGTGGTTCTTCATCTTCTTCAGGTGGTCCAACCACCCCTTTCACCACCAGTAATTCTGCATTTTCTGCAGGTGGTCCAACCACTTCGTTTACTACCTGCAGTTCCGCCGTTGTTCCAACGACTTCCTTTACCGCTTGCAATTCCGCAGTCAGCCACGTTCCTGGTCCATCAAGTGCATCTCTCACCTCCTCCAAATCCTCTTCCTCCTCCTGTTCGTTCTCCGTCGATCGAATCCTCGACAAAAGCAACCCCACCAGAGCGAAACCCTTGAATTTCGGGGGTTCAACGATGCAGAACCTCCAGTCTCCTACCCGCAGGAGAACTGACCTTTGGAACGGGGTCAGCGTAGGGTCAAGGACAAACCTAGCATCGAATCAGAAATGTACACCGTCTTGGCTGAACATCCGACACACGGATACACTAGGATAATGTTAGACAGACTGCGTATGATTATTTGGCAATAGACAGACAGACAGATACAGACAGATGCAGACAGACAGACAGATAGCCTGTATACAGATGGACAGGCAGATGGACAGACAGACAGACAGTCTGAGACAGATGATGGACAGATGGACATATGGACAGATAGACAGATACAATACAATAAAGACAAATAGGTAGAGACAGACGGACCTGCATGCACGCAGACAAACAGACAGAGCGGACAGTTTGGAAATTATTAAATTAACATGTAAAAGACTTTCATGGGTTTGTTAATTAATGAGTTCAGCATAGACCAAGAAACATTGTGAATTTCTTAGTATTTAGACAAAAGCGCCGCATTACCTGCATGCATGACAACGTCCTCGACAACAATCCAAGACGGAAAAGTAGCGCTTTATTCGGATTTAAATTAGTCAATTACGATAATTACAATAGGGTCCATCGAAATAAACTGGTTCAGCTGTATAAATGCATTGCTAATGTATAGTTTACATGTACGTAACATGAGATGTTATTATGATACTTGAAGCAATACAATGATTTTCTGGTTATGGTTATGGTTTGTATGTATGTATGTACGTATGTATGAGCACTTGTTATAGCGCCCCTTCAAGATTTCTACCCAGAGGCGCTCCAGACTACAGCGCGGACACTGAATCGGAGTTTCACGCCGAAGCGCATAAGCAATTGCGAGTGAAGGACTTGCCCAGGGTCCCTACGCGGCGGCTTGAGGTGGATTCGAACCCGCAACGTCCGGCTGCAAGGTACCGAACATACCCCTACACCACCGTGCCCCATGCATAGATGTTATTATGATGGGTCTAGGACTTTACCCCCCGGCCCATTACCCCCTGCCATTACCCTCTGCCATTACCCTCGACCATTACCCCCGTAGGACATTACCCCGCCATTACCCCCCCGTCCCGTATAATAATATATCATAATTATAATTATAATTATTAATATAATATTATATTAATAATTATAATAATTATAATTGTTAATTATAACTATAATATAATGAATTATAATAATATTTATTAATTAATATAGTAATATAATTATTAAAATAATATATAATATGTAATAATAATTAATATCACTAATAAATATATTAATTATTTATTATAATTATATGTATAATATATAATATTAATATATTATATTAATTGTTATAATTATATTATTATTATATAATATATAATTATTAAATTATATATATATATAATATAATATATACACATGTACATAGGTATTTATATAATTATATTAATAATAATATATATTAATATTATATAATTTTATAATAATTAATTATATTGTTATTGATTAATTACAATAATTATTATATAATAATATATAATAATTATATTACTGGTTCTAAGTGTCAATAGGCGCTAAGTGCCAATTAATTAACACTAGTTCCGCGGGAAATCTGAGATTTGCAGCTCAATCAAATGTACACATATGGGGGGTAATGGCGGGGGGGTAATGTCCTACGGGGGTAATGGTCAGGGGGGGTAATGGCAGGGGGTAATGGCAGGGGGTAATGGGCCGGGGGTAAAGTCCGGATACCATTATGATACTTGAAGCAATCCAATGTCTGGTTATGCATGGATATGGTTTGGTTATATCCTGAGTAGGCCCTATAAGAAGTCGTCCGAATTTAGTGTTTAAGTTCAATCATAGAACGATAAATTAATAAACACTGTTTCTTCAGAAAGCTGTTTATTAAAAGAATTTTCACTGACCGCAATTTCTTCCTCAACTCAGAAGGACATTTTGCGGCAACTTTGACACGAATGAAAACAATTGAAATTGATCTCACTCTTAACCTCAGAAGATTGCGTCATAATGAATTACGTCACAGGACATTAGGTACGTCACAATGCGTGACGTATCATGGAATTACGTCACAATGGGACAATGCTTTACTAAATGTTCTGAGGTCGCTTTCTAGATATTGCGTCACAGAATGTGTGAACTTTGATAGTTAATTGATTGGAGGTAAATAACTAATATTAACCGTACTTGAATAGACGCCTACACTTGAACTTTGAAACGTTTTTTAAAATAAGAAGTCGAGGTAACTGATATTCTTATTCGTTCTTGTTTCAGGTAGCAGTAAATAGTAATGTAACTAAACATTTATATAGCGCCCCTTCAAGATATTTAATCTGATTTTGTCTGTATTGCTATTTTACTTAAGATTGTATACTCTTTTGATAATGTGATTTTATGGTTTTTATGTTTCCTTTTAGTTTGTTTGATTTTGACCCAAGGCTTATACTTCAATCTAAGTATCGATTGGCTGTCTTTCTTTTACTATCTGTACTTTTTAACTTGTGTAAGTGTCCCTATTTAACGAAATCCATGATCCCTTCTGGGCCTCCGTGTAGCCAGTACATGTCAAACCGTTGCCTTATTGTTTCGAAATGTAATGTAATGTAACTGAACATTTATAATTATAAATCTCCCCTTCAAGATATCTACACAGAGGCGCTCTATGCGCTATAGCATATATTATAGGCCTATTAGATTAATTAGGAACCAATATATTACATCAGTTAGCAAAACAATGTAAACAGAATAGTAAATACATCCCATGCGTCTATGTGCTACAGGTTGCCGGGTCGCATACCCACGGTGGTTTATTTCAGAGACAGAATCTCGGGCTATATATAGCACGATCGTTACACGGGTATATCTTAAAAGGTGTGGAACCAGTTCAAACGGGTTATGGTTATGAAGGATATCACCCGATCAATTCATTAAAAATTGAGCAGGGAGGCCATACGATCGCTATTGAACATTTATTGTATATCTGTAGGGCGTTAAGAAAAAGTCTAAAAATGTCTTAGAATTGTGAAGTATCATATATAGCAAACCATTCCGCTTGCGGCTTTGGTATAAAAACGCTATAATTGCTATTTTAATGCTTCCCATATATTTACAATTGAATTCAGAGAAATTTTAAAGCGCACCAACAGGTGTTTGGGCACAAGTCGTTCAGTAATTGAATTAGGTTAGCTGTTGTTTAACGACATTGTGTCAGACATTAGCGTCGCACTCCTCCTTTTTCCAGGCTTGGGACTGGCATTCTCGCAATCCCGTATACTAGTGAGAGCAGTCCTTATCTATATACTATAATAGACAGCCTATTAGTATTGCAGCACCAATTCTGACAAGGATAAAAGTATTATATGCGAATTGAACGCGACTGATGAAAATATATATAGCTTGAGCGAGTCTTAATAAAGGTGTCAGAATACTGTTAGAATTTGTAATTTAAAGTTTAAGTTGTTGTCATTGCTGGATTACTATTTAAATATAATAGTAAATAGTACCTGTAGTAGACTATTTAAATAGTATTTGAAATAGTAAACACGACCATTTAAAAACTATTTAGCTGTTATTGATTTCAATTACAAATAATTGTTTAGAAAGTTTGCAATTTTCAACTGTAGGCCCTATTAACATTCAGTTATAACGCTTTAATGCTGTTGTCTTCCGAGGTACGCTACATTTGCCCAACCAGACACTGCCTAGTGAGTTGCCGTTCCAGACCACCATCAGTAACATCTCCGGATATTGTTTGGATTGCCTGAGGGATCATTAACACCTCGGGCAAAAAAAAATAATAATAATAATATCTTTCCTGAGGGATTAATAATACCTCGGGTAAAAAAAATAATAATAATAATAATAATAATAATAATAATAATAATAATAATAATAATAATAATAATAATAATAATAATAATAATAATAATAATAATAATAATAATAATAATAATAAACCCTGAAGACGAGGCCTGACCCTCCAGACAAATTTCCTGCTCCTTATAGCAATTTTTCCTAAATCCTGAGGGATCCTTGATACCTCGGGTAAAAAATAATAATAATAATAATTATAATAATTATAATACTAATAATAATCTTTGTGTGTGTATGTGTGTAACTGTCTGTCTCTGCCTGTCTCTGTTTCTTTGTCTGTCTGTCTGTCTGTCTGTCTGTCTGTCTGTCTGTCTGTCTGTCTGTCTGTCTGTCTGTCTGTCTGTCTGTCTGTCTGTCTGTCTGTCTGACTCTCTGTCTAGCTTAAGAGAGACAGAGACAGAGAGACAGAGAATAAGAGTGCTGCAATACAATAAGAAAATGCATTGTAACTTTGTAAGAGCGCCATTTTATCAACTGTAGCGTCACAGATGATCGATTTGAAATGAGATTGCTCTCACGAAGCATTGACGCTCAGGGTATGTATATCTTATGCATGTGTAGGCCTACAGCATATGCATGTAGCCTATTATTATGAATTTATACATTAGGCATGTATACATGTATGTGCATAATTATGTGGACATTTGTTAGGCGCCTTTTCCTGTCTCAGAAAAGCGCACAGTTGTAAATTTTGGTAAATTCGTTCCAGAGACGGTGTCAGTTGTTGACCTCTTTCGGCAGAAGTCCAGACGACAGACACACAGACAGACAGACAGACAGACAGATACAGAGACAAAAGACAGTCAACGCAAGACATGGACTATAGGACTATATACTATAGATGACTGACCAAAAGGACCGGACCTATAGAGACATACACACACACGTACAGTAAGAGAGATGTACATGTACACCCGCAGATACGCAGACAGACAACTAAACGGACAGACAGGGACAAAATGCCGGAAACTATCTAGACTATAGACCTGCCTGCACAAACAGACAAACAGACAGAGAAAGAGACTACACAGAGAGGCACAGATACAGTGAGAGACACATAGACACATACATATAGACACAGACAGATAGGCACACATAGAGAGACAAACAGACAGATAGACAGACATGGCAAGTACGCAAGCATCCGAAGTTCCCTATGGTTTTAAGGAGCAGCTGAATAAGTTGCTGAGGGCGGTCCTTCTCAACAGACCCGTCGAAGTCTACCAGTTCTTTGCGGAATACCTCGAAGCGGAACTGGATCGACGGACCCTCTACGACCTCCAGCTGGGAAGGCACACCGTCCGAAGAGGTACGATAACGTCTCTATATATAGGGGGTTGGCAGGCAAGCAGGCACAATGTTCCCTCTAAGGTGCGCGTCTTCTTTAATAAAAAAAACACTAATATTACAAATGTCTATTTAGTCAGTACTGTAGTGAAGTCTTAGTTACAATTTACAATCACAAAATGTTTCCGAAAATGTGTTGCTCAGTTTTATTTCTCACGAGGAAATTAGGCTGCTCAAACAACCGCCAGTTCCGCGCACACAGGAAAACTTTTAGAGGGAACGTTGGACAGGCATGCAGGCAGATCAATGCATATTCATTCATTCATTTATTCGTTCATTCATTCATTCATTCATTCATTCAATCAATCAATCAATCAATCCTTCATTCATTCATTCACTCATTCATTAATATATTCATTCGTTCGTTCGTTCATCAATTCATTCATTCACTTGATCAGTCAGTCGCTCACTCACTCACTCGCTCGCTGACACTCACTCACGCACGCACGCACTCACTCATATACTCACTCGCTCGCTTACTCACTCACTCACTCACTCACTCACTCACTCACTCACTCACCCACTCACTTACTCACTTACTCACTCACTCACCCACCCACTCACTCACTCACTCACTCACTCACTCACTCACCCACTCACTTACTCACTCACTCACCCACCCACCACACTCACTCACTCACTCACTCACACCCACTCACCCACCCACTCACTCACCCACCCACTTACTCACTCACTCACCCACTCACTCACTCACTCACTCACTCACTTACTCACTCACTCACCCACCCACCCACCCACTCACTTACTCACTCACCAACCCACTCACCCACTCACCCACTCACTCACTCACTCACTCACTCACTCACTCACTCACTCACTCACTCACTCACTCACTCACTCACTCACTCACTCACTCACTCACTCACTCACTCACTCACTCACTCACTCACTCACTCACTCACTCACTCACTCACTCACTCACTCACTCACCCACCCACCCACCCACCCACCCACCCACCCACCCACCCACCCACCCACCCACCCACCTCACTCACTCACCACCACTCACTCACCCACCCACCCACTCACTCACTCACTCACTCACTCACCCACCCACCCACCCACCCACCCACTCACTCACTCACTCACTCACTCACTCACTCACTCACTCACTCACTCACTCACTCACTCACCTCACTCCTCACTCACTCACTCACTCACTCACCCACCCACCCACCCACCCACCCCACCCACCCACCCACCCACCCACCCACCCACTCACTCACTCACTCACTCACTCACTCACTCACTCTCATTCACTCACTCACTCACTCACTCACTCACTCACTCACTCACTCACTCACTCACTCACTCACTCACTCACTCACCCACCCACTCACTCACTCACTCACTTACTCACTCACTCACCCACCCACTCACCCACTCACTCACTCACTCACTCACTCACTCACTCCACACACACTGTGCGTCAGGATACAGGTTCGCATACCAATGGTTGCCTATTTAAGAGAGTTAAATCTCGGATTAGCACGGTCCGTTCACGGGAACCTTAACTGGCGTGGAACCCATTCAAACTGGCAGCGGTCGTTAAAGATCTCATCCGACAAATTCATTGAAAAATGAGTATGGTCGAAGCCACGGTGTCGCTGTAGCTTGTAGAAAAACGAGCACATTTTATTAGGCCTATTACATTTATTACATTTATAACATTTACAACATTTTTTACATTTATTACATTTATTACATTTACTACATCTACTTTTACATTTTTACATTTACATTATTTACATTTAAATTCCTTACATGTAAATATGTTACAGTAGTTTATTACAGCATTACAGTTGTATTCTATTGCATAAAAGTCGAAACACGACTTGGAATAGTTGCAATAAACGTCCTCGAGTAATGCTGCAGATGTCTGTGATTCATGGGGGAGGGGATTAGGTGAATGGTTAAACGCGGCATGAAGAGCAGAAGATCAGAATGGACGCGAGTTCGATTCCCGCTACCCTTGCAAAGGTCCGCGCATCGTTCCATTCGCTAGGTGGCGTTGAAAAATGAGCAGTAGGACTGATGGGTGCCTTGCATGGATGCAATACGGTTAAATTCGACTCCTGTAATAACTTGTGATCATCCGTTCATACCATAGAACGAGTA
This sequence comes from Aporrectodea caliginosa, assembly GCA_020284085.1. Lineage (NCBI taxonomy): Eukaryota > Metazoa > Annelida > Clitellata > Crassiclitellata > Lumbricidae > Aporrectodea > Aporrectodea caliginosa. The sequence continues at coordinate 221,090 of JACEVL010000196.1, forward strand.
TGCGCATATTACGAATATTAAGATTTTTATAAATTGACGAATATTGACGAATATTAAAACTGGCCAACGAATATTAAGAATATTTAATTTTTTTAGTTCTTTTAATTCTTAATTCTTCAAAATCCGGGATTAATTATAAAAAATCTGTGCCAAAAATATGCATAAGAACAGCTATATATTACAGTTACTCATCCAAGTGCAGACTTAAGGTGGGTAAAATGATATTATACATTACCTCGAGTGGCGTAGCTATAGGTAGGCCTATTTGCGCCAATACGAATGACTGGAATTTTAAAGAAATAGGCCAACGACGTTATAACTCAGTTTAATTCCGCATCATTGGAACCCACATAGCTTAAATTAGATAGAATTACTGAGTGCAGGGAGAGAGAGAGAGAGAGAGAGAGAGAGAGAGAGAGAGAGAGAGAGAGAGAGAGAGAGAGAGAGAGAGAGAGAGAGACAGACAGACAGACAGACAGACAGACAGACAGACAGAGACAGACAGACAGACAGACAGACAGACAGAGACAGACAGAGACAGAGACAGACAGACAGACAGAGACAGAGAGACCTCGATCTGACTGTAACATTATATACAAGGTTTATCATTTCTGGCTTTCAGCCTCTCACTATGTGGATGAATCAACATTAAAATTTAGCGCGAAATGATACTTTTTATCCATCTACTTTAACTTGCGGGAATCTTGCTTGCTTGCTTGCTTGCTTGATTGAGCCACAGGCTAAAAAGTCAAATCTTGCGACGACTAGTTCGATCACTTACAATCATTCAATCGTCGTGAAACTTGGCATATAGACTCGCCCTCGCACACACTTCATTCTATCAAAATTTCAGCTCCCCCAAAAAGGCTAGCTTATAGAATCGGGGACTAAACTTTTCGAATCGGGGAATCCTCTTTTCCGATACGCAGCGTTGTGATTGGCCAGCGTTGTGATTGGCCGCAGTCGTAAAATGAACGCGGACTATATATTTGTAGAGGTAACTGCTTCATAAGACGCATTATAGGATAGTAGATGGATATAGTAAAAAACTTTGTTTTTACGGGCTGTATTTTTATCCATCTAGTTTAACTTGCGGGAATCTTGATTGCTTGAGCCACAGGCTAAAAAGTCAAATCTTGCGACGACTAATTCGATCACTTACAATCATTCATTCGTCATGAAACTTGGCAGATAGACTCGCCCTCGCAGACACTTCATTCTATCAAAATTTCAGCTCCCCAAAAAAGGCTAGCTTATAGAATCGGGGACTCAACTTTTCGAATCGGGGAATGCCCTTTTCCGATACGCAGCGTTGCCATTGGCCAGCGTTGCCATTGGCCGCAACAGAAACGGGCGCGCTGCATCATTAAACGAACGCTATGTCGTAAAATGAACGCGGACTATATATTTGTAGAGGTAACTGCTTCATAAGACGCATTATAGGATACTAGATGGATATAGTAAAAACTTTGTTTTTACGGGCTGTATTTTATTATCCATCTAGTTTAACTTGCGGAAATCTTGCAATCTTGCTTGCTTGCTTGCTTGAGCCACAGGCTAAAAAGTCAAATCTTGCGACGACTAATTCGATCACTTACAATCATTCAATCGTCCTGAAACTTGGCAGATAGACTCACCCTCGCAGACACTTCATTCTATCAAAATTTCAGCTCCCCCAAAAAGGCTAGCTTATAGAATCGGGGACTCAACTTTTCGAATCGGGGAATCAACTTTTCCGATACGCAGCGTTGTCATTGGCCGCAACAAAAACGGGCGCGCTGCCTGATTAAACGCACGCTATGACGTAAAATGAACGCGGACTATATATTTGTAGAGGTAAGTGCTTCGTAAGACGCATTATAGGATACTAGATGGATATAGTAAAAACTTTGTTTTTACGGGCTGTATTTTTTATTGTATTAATGTTGCCAAAAACGTTGTGCGAGCGTCCTCCCGCCTGGGAACCACAAAACTTGTGTGAGTTTCTGCGTCTTTGGCTCTATAGGTTGCCGGGGCTCCTGGTCACACATGTTCTTAATTAGTAGTCTTAAATTAGTTGTAAACAAAGCAAAAACAGTGACGTCGTCAGTGAATATTTACGAATATTTACGAATATTAAGAATGCCCTAATATTCACGAATATTTACGAATATTAAAGCCTGAAGTCACGAATTCTCGTTCTATGGTTCATACTACGGCTTGAAATCATACTGATCTTATGTCAATAAACGAAAATTATCCAAAATGACCGATATATATAGCGAAGAAATCATCGAGAAACATCGACGAAGACGATCTTCTCTTAAACCAGGGGCGGAGACTTAGGGGGGGGACAGGGGGACGGTCCCCCCAAACTTGAGGTGGGGGGGGACGGAGCTGCTTATATCCCCCAATATTTCTGAAATATTTCATGAATATATAATAATAATAGCTATGAGTGACTGCAGCTGGTTCTTATCAGCACTCAAATAATAGAGCAATTTTGTTCAGATGACAGCTTAAAATGCTACCATTACAGTGTGGAAATTCAAAAAATGTAAATAGGGGACGGGCTCATCCCCCTCCCCAAATCCCCCTCTCCCCCTGCTCGGCCGCTTCGCGCCTCGCCGATCGTCCTTCGGCCGATCCGCCGGTTCCCCCAAACCCAGGACCAAGTCTCCGCCTATGTCTAAAACCACACATATCTACGCCATTTTTTCAATGCGTTTAACCAATGCTTTGCAAATTAAGTCCAAGCTAAGAATTGAACGAAAATGTTGATCATATAACATAGATCGGAAGCGTTTTAAAGGTGTGTAAACGGATCTTCGTATTCCGTGGCGTAGTTGCTAGCAGCTAACGATATTTTGTCATAAATGTCCGAAGTAGGCCACTTCCACTCATAAGCTATTGTCTCACTGTCAAGCTTAAAATAGGTGTGTAATTATTCCGCGCAGTTCTCGCCGTTCTTATGGCATAAATACAGCTGTATTGCTATTAAAGGTGTTGAATACGAGCTTATTAATTTTGATGAGCTAATTAATTTTGATTGGCGTTAATCTTTGACAGTTCCATTGTATGGGATACAATCTTGCGATTTATTACTTGTTAGTTGCTACTTAAGGACGATGTGATGAGGGAGGTTTAGGTGAATGGTAACACTCCGGCACGAAGAGCAGAAGATCAGCATGGGCGCCGGTTCGATTCCCGCTACCCTCCCAAAGGTCTACTCAGCCTTTTATTCGCTAGGTGGCGATGGCAAAACGAGCAGTAGGACAGATGGGCGCTTGCACGGATGCCAAACAGTTAAATTCTACTCCTGTAATAATTTGCATTATCTAATCCGTCAATGAAATGACTTGTAATCGTACTGCGGTGTGTCAGTTTGAATTAATAATAAACACAAACATTATTATTGTTTTTCAGCGATTCGTAAAGATGTTGAGATCTCAAAGACCGAAACCACAGCAGAACTGGTTTCCACGGAGGTCATCAAGAGTGCATCTAGGAAGAAGGAAGACTCCACACCGAGAGCCACAGGTTCGAAACCAATCAACCGATAGATCGATTTTCATTAAGAAATTAATTAAATCGATTAATTAATTAGTCAACTTTTCATTTTCAATCGCTCGATCGTAGATTCTTTTGGTTTTCTGTTTGTTTTGTTCAAAGTTTTTGATTGGTTGGTTAACTGTTGTTTAACGACACTGTTTCATAAAACAGATGATTAGCGTCGCCCTCCTCCTTTATTTAGGCTTGGGACTGGCACTGTGATAAAACGGACAGTGGCGGTCCACTGGCGGAGTTTCATATAATAGCGATTCCTTAGACACCTTTATAATAGAACGTTTCAATCGGTGCTATATTATTTTCGTAGATATGAAGTTTCACGTATAAAAAAGTTCAAATTAATAGCGACTGCTGATCTTTGAATATATAATGTCCGTTGAAAGCGTTCTAAAGGTGTCTAATGAGAGAAAGTATTGTAAACTATTTAGCGATATCTTTTGGTTACCGAGGTCGTTGACGTTGACCTGACATGACCTCATTTGTTAATCTTCATAATATAATAACTGGTTTGGATGGTTGCTCTTTAACTCATTCCTTCATTCTGAGAATTTATATAGCGCTTCTTCGAGATATCTACTCAGAGGCGCTCTCTGCATGCGCTAGCCTTTTATGATGATAAGTGTCATTATGAACGAAAATTACATCAGTTAGCATAACAATGCACAGCAAACTAGAAGAGTCACCTCTGGCGGGCCCACGAACACGCATGGAACCAACCAACGGATTCCCGTCGACAGCTGACAGATGGCATGGATGTTCAGAGTCTCTGAGCCAAGTTGCGTCGATAGAGTAAAGTGACGACAGGTGACATCGTTCTCAAACACGATGACGCTGCCGACGAGCAGTCCATCACTGATAGAAGATAACGCACGTCCGGCTATTCGTCTATATGCGCCAAGTACACGTAAAAAGGCATTCGTCGTGTGTCGATCGGTAGATCGAAGCGCCTCCAGTGACTGAAGGTAGAGGTCACTCCAATGGCCTGCGTCGGTGGTCCTCCATCGAGACGAAAACACTCGGCTACAGGCGGCGTACACGGTCCGTATGGCTCAGGCTCGACCGTACACATTGAATATTATTTTATTGTATGTTATTTCATTGCATGTTATTGCATTGTTTGTTATTTCATTATGTTATTTCATTATAATATGTTATATCATTGTATTTTATTTGATCGTATGTTATTTCATCGTATGTTATTGCATTGTATGTAATTTAATTGTATGCTGTTTCATTGTATGTTATTTCATTATATATTTTATCATTCCATGTTATTTCTATGCGTATTATTTCATTAGCCTATATGTTATTTCGTTGTATTTTATTTCATTGTATGCTATTTCACTGCATTTTATTTCATTGTATGATATTTCATTGTATTTTATGCTTTTCATTGTATATCATATCATTGTATTGTATTTCATTTTATTTTTTCATTATATGGTATTGCAATGTATTGACCTTATCGTATTGTATTGTATCTTTTAATTATTCCTATTGTCTTAGATAAGCAGCGACAGAAGCGACATGTGAAAGCCACTCAACCTCTTCCTTCCAATATCTCAGCCGAAAAAGGCGCTAAACAAGATCCCGTGACGTCAGTTCTGTCGAAGGCTTCCGGCGAATCAAAAACGCCTAGTACGAAATGGAAGTCGGCAGAAGACCCAGACCGGAAGTCGACGAAAAAGACCCCGAAACGCAAGTCCACAGAGGATTCGAAAAGCAACAAGAACCCTGTAAACTTTGAGGATTATTTCTCATCGCAGAAAGCGGACGGACCGATATTTGTTTCGGAATCGGACGAGAGGGAAGGAACTGTGTTCGGAGAAGAAGTATCCGGGACGAAAATCGGGAACCAGGCGGAAAAACCGGAAGTGGAAGCAACGGAACCTGAAGTTCGACCACAAGCACCTGGAACTGATTCCGGACAGGAACCTCCAATGTTTCCAGATCGTGGTTTGGATGAAGGGCCGCCATCTTTCCATGGTTTCGAAGGGGAACAGTCTGCCAGCGCTGGAGTGGGACTGGAAGAAGGTTTCCCCGTTTTTCAGGGATTTGAAGGACAAGCCCCTGGTACGGATTCAGGACAGGAACCTCCAATGTTTCCAGATCGTGGTTTGGATGAAGGGCCGCCATCTTTCCATGGTTTCGAAGGGGGCCAGTCCACCAGCGCTGGAGCGGCATTGGAAGAAGATTTCCCCGTTTTTCAGGGATTTGAAGGACAAGCCCCTGGTACGGATTCAGGACAGGAACCTCCAATGTTTCCAGATCGTGGTTTGGATGAAGGGCCGCCATCTTTCCATGGTTTCGAAGGGGGCCAGTCCACTAGCGCTGGAGCGGCATTGGAAGCAGATTTCCCCGTTTTTCAGGGATTTGAAGGACATGCATCTGGAACGGATTCAGGACAGGAACCTCCAATGTTTTCAGATTTTGACCATAAACAATTTGCTGGTGCCAACACTGGTTTAGACGAAAAACAGGGGATTGAACAAGAACGACGCGGTGAAGAGTTTCAAACAGACCAGGGCTTTGAACAAGTACAAGGTGGTACAGAAGAGAGTTCGCACCCCGTCGAAGGGGATGGAGATTCAGCAATGGCTGGAGAAACCACCACGTCACCTGGTGAAGAAACTGTGGTGCCCCGTGAAGAAATTTCGACGCCCGGTAAAGACATTACTGCGCGTGGTGAAGAAACTACGCCACCTGGTGAAGAAATTATGGCACCCGGTGAAGAAATTATGGCACCCGGTGAAGAAACTAGGGCGCACGGTGAAGAAATTACGGTGCCTGGTGAAGAAGCTACGGCACCCGCTGAAGTAGTTATGGCGCCCGCAGAGGCCAGATCCGGACCTTCTGAAATCA
>JACEVL010000196.1:232500-262500 GCA_020284085.1 Aporrectodea caliginosa
CCATCGAGCTGACTCTCTCCATTCTTCGCCATATCCGAAGAATGGATATTATCAGCAGAATAATTTTAACGACAGAGATAATTGCATACGAGAATTTCTGACTAACTGACTCACTAACCGATTAGCAATGGATTGTGAATTTTTATATTGCGATTTCACTAGAAAAGATCGTCGATTAAATGCATTGCTTGTTGTGGGCTACATTTCAGTTGACCTATTTTTTCTATTTTCTATTTTCTATTTTAAATTTCTATTTCACAACCTTCTTTCATCTTTATTGAAATTTGTTGTTAGGCTACTGATTGCGGTTAGTCATTCAGAACTATTAATCGAATATATAATTATATATATAAAGGGAGATGGTTATTTATCTATATTTTTATCTAAGCATTTATTAAGCGCCACTATCAATCCAAGCATCAATCAATGTACATGTAGCTGAGCAATTGTGGGTGAAGGACTTGCTCAAGGTCCCTACACAGAAACCGTCTCAGGGGAGTAGTATGCAACCTGTACTCTCAGCGTTACAAGGCAAGCACTCTGACCAATCGGCCACCGTTTCACACAAACACACAGTTTAGCTACCATCCCTCGTATGCCGAGGCTAAGAAAATGAATTCTCTACCATAGCTATGGCCGCTGCATCTCAGGGTTAGCTTAAAGAAATGATTTCCAACTTTGTCTACAGTAAAAAGAGAGGTCAAGGCTGAAGCACCTCCTCCACCTCCGCCACAAGAGGAACGAATTCCCAGTCCTCCTCCTTCGCCTCCAAAGTCTCCTCCACCACCTCCTCCACCGAAAGAGGAGAGGATTCCAAGTCCCCCTCCTCCTCCACCACCGCCGTCTCCTCCGCCTTTCTTCGTGGAACCGGAACCGGAGCCGGAACCGGAACAAGTGAAGGGTATGAGTTCCTCTGAATTATCGTTATCGTTCTTATTATCGTCATAACTATCGGCATCGTTATCGTTATCGTTATCTTCATCGTCATAATTATCGGCCTATATATATACCATAGTTGTAAAAAACGTTTTTTTCGTTTTTTTATTTTTTCCCCCAAAACGTCGTTTTTTTCGTTTTTTTATTTCTCGTCTCGTTTTTTTCCGTTTTTTTATTTTTTTATGTAACTTTATTTATTTATTAACTGCCTGTTACTGTGTGTTTAATTTTATTTTTGTCTGATATCCCTTGCGTTGTCTCCGTCCTTTCAAGAATTCATCTAATTTACGTCACTATTATTTTAGTGTCATCAGTTGAGAAATAAACAGCACTGTACAGCAAATAAAATTTATAAAAGTTATTTGAATTTCTAAGTAATCCAAAATGCAAAATGTTGTCTTTATGCTCAGTAATCTCCGACTGACTGATAAACTGACGGATATTACTCCATATCAAGTTCTTATATAAGTCAGAATTGTAAGTAGACCTACAATTTTTAATTAAGTACACTCTAGACTATACTTACAAAGTTTAGTTTTTAATTGCTTATGTCAGCATGGATTTATGTGGACTTATGTATACAATTTAAATTTGAAAGATTTCAATATTTTTAATCTCTCAATTTCTTTTAAAGCCGAACTTATGAAAAAGAAAATAATTGTAGTAGACTATACTGTTAGCCTACTTGGTGTTTACTAATAAAGTTATGTTATTTGCTGATTAAAATTAAATTGTGTAAACAAGGTTTTTAATTTTAAAAGGCATTAAAAGATTTAGAAAAGTTAAATTATTTTATTTTCCGTTTTTTTCTCGTTTTTTTCCGTTTTTTTATTTTTTACAATAAAACGACGGAGTTTTTCCGTTTTTTATTTTGATTTTACCGCTTTTAACACAACTATGATTATATACATATAATTATATATAGCCTACATATATTTGCTACAATTTACATACTACATTCGCTACAATTTGCGTACTACAATTGATACAATATACGTAGGACGTTTGCCACAATTTAAATACTACATTTCCTAAAATTTACATCCTACAGATGCTACAATTTACATACTACGTTTGCTAAAATTTGCATACTACAGATGCTACAATTTACATGCTGCATTTGTTACAATTCATATGCTACATTTGTTACAATTAAAGCACCACTTTTGCTACAATTTACATACAATTTACAATTTACATACTACAATTTACATACTACATTTGTTACAGTTTACACACTACATTTGCTACAACTTACATATTACATTTGCTACAATTGCCATAGTGTCATGTAATTATTGCTGCATACATCTTACGGCTGATTGGTTTTCTGTTGTGCGCAGAGGAATCCTTCCATGACATGTTCCTCGCGGAACCGGAAGAGGAAGACGACCTCTCTCCACAACCTGCCGCAGACAAACCGGACCCGGAACTCGATGATGACCTCTCTCCACAACCTCCCGCAGACAAACCGGAACCGGAACACGAGGACCTCTCTCCAGAACCCGTCGTAGACGAACCGGAAACTGAACAGCGCGACACTCGCCAGAGCTCCGATTCCATCGCCCATGCTCCACACACCGATCAACCGGAAACGTCTGGTCCAGAAGAACCGGAAGAGGAAGTGGAAGTGGAAGAGGAAGAGGTGATTCATATCGAGTCGGAACACGCCGACTTCAAGGCCATTTGTCAGTTGAGTCGGCCTGACGTGCCCCCGAAGGATGACGATCCTGGTTATTACGATCCGGACTACGAAGTTGACGATGAAGAAGATGAAGATGACTGTGCTGATCGAGGAGAAGGTCACCCTGGAGATGGAGATCAACAAGCACCTGTCACTGAGCAGGAATTTCCAAAAACGGACGAGGATGATCAGGGAGGTGAGCCAGCGGGCGAGAGCCATCTGGAAGGGGAACCAACTGAGGAAAGCCATGTGGAAGGGGAGCCAACTGAGGAGAGCCATCTGGAAGGAGATCCAACTGATGAGAGCCATCTGGAGAAAGCATCGTCTCATGAGAGCCATCATGAAGGGGAACCAACTGGTGAGAGCCATGTGGAAGGAGAAACGACCGAAGAGAATCCCCCGGAAGAAGAACTAGCTGGAATAGGTTTCGAAGGTGGTGTGCCAACGGTGACGGTACAGTTCGAAGGTGAGTCCGCCACCCCTCATTACATGACGGACCACGGCCCCACCGAGGAGAAGGGAGACGACCATGAGGGGTCCACGGGAGAGGAGGAGCACGCCATGGAAAACGAGATAGCAGTCGCTGAAACAACAGGCGAGGAGATCTTCATGACGGGCGCCACTGAGACGGACCACGAGACGACGACAGGAGAGGAAACAACTGCCGTAGAAAAAGACGCAGAAGAAGCCGTAACGTCCCACCATTCCATCGTCAACACAGAACAGGGAACGGCGGAAGAGAAAGCTCCTTCCGAGAAAGAGGTTCCGGAATTCTCCTCTGAGGAGCCCATCACCGTCCACGACCTCTTGGCTCCCTCGCACAAAGTAGAGGATGGCGAGAATGGGGAGGGTGCCGAGACGACGACGTACGAAAAAGACGGCGGCGAGGGACCGCTGACCGTTCAGCAGATCATCCACGCAGGACCCGACGCTACTTTCGAGGACGCCACTCCAGGCGTTGAAGGTGGTGGCACTGAAGCAGAGGGACCCACGGAAGCGGAAAACCCCGAAGGAGACGGGGCCCCGATAAACGCGTTTCCACCGGAGGAGACTCAGATGATAAATGAGCTTCTCATTCCCAGTCAGATGCAGAAGAGCCAGGACGAAAGCCAGGAGAACGAGATAAACCCCAGTAATCATCAGCTAGTGACGGTAACTGAACCACTAAGGACATCTTCCTCGCAGAAACTGCTACCGCAAGAAACTGTAGTTGAGGCCACCTAGAGACGAAAGGGATAACTAAGAGGTCAAATTCAAATCGGTTTAAACTAGTGGACAGATGTCCAAATAGAGTAATAAAAGAATTTTATTAGATTAAACGGGCTTGGAGTTATTTTAATCCACAAAAAATTTAGACACAGCTGAGTAAGTGAGTCTTTCTATAAAACGTTTTAGTCTATTCTGCTCTAGTTCATATTCTGACTACTCTTGGCTGGTTTAACTTAATTTAATCTGTTTTGTAGGCTACCCATCCCCTAACTATGAGTCCAGAGGCGGCCGTTATTTGAATTTCCTTTCTGAATGTCTCAAATTGTCTCCAAAATGCCCTTAACATGTCTTCAAAATGCGTTCGAAATGCCTTCCGTAGGTCTTCGAAGTGCTTTTGAAATGCCTTGAAAATGTCTTTTAAAATGTCTTCAAAATGCTTTGATGCTTCAATGAAAGAAAGGATTAGATTAAGTACGGGTCAGTTTAAAAGTAGAGGAATAAACGATTGTAATAGATTTAAACGGGTTTAGAAACGACGAAGTAATTTAAACACAACAGAATGGAAAAGAATAAAGCCAGGATCAAAAGGTCAAATTCAGCTGATCAAAACGAGACGGGATAGTCCAAATTTGGAACTTGGATAAGGAATCAAAGATTGAACGTCCTCCGAATACGATTCACAACTGAAGAAATTCAAGTCACCAATCGGCAATTTGAAGATGTTACGAAAAAGTCGAAGACAGTTTTGAAGACATTTTCGAGGCGTTCCGAAGCACTTGAAACACATTTTTGAAGACATTTTTAAAGATAGTTTCAAGGCATTTCAAAGGCACATCGAAGACCTTCGGAAAACATTTTAAAAGCATCTTGAAGATATATTGACGACATTTTGGAGACCATTTGAAGACATTTTGAAAGGAAATTCATGTCGCGGTCGCTTCTGAATTCCTAGCTAGATGAGGGGCACTTAAACAGTTTAAATTAAGTTAAAACAACCAAGAGTGGTCGAAATATGAACCAGAGTCAAATAGATGAAAATGGGTTAAAGGGCTAAATTATAATTATTATAATACACAATTGAAGTTCTACACATACGGAAGTGGGTCTAGAGAGGTCAAAGCTACAAAACTAAAATGAAGGGCAAGCTGAAGGGCAATAATTAGGACTGCAAGAGCTCAAACGGCAGATGATGGGGAATTAAGTATAAAGACAAGAAATTTCGTCGGTTAGCAGACAAATATGCAGAAAACTGGAAGAGTCACTGGCGGTCAGTCCACGCACACACGTGGAGCCTGACCAAAAAGATTCCCATCAAAAGTTGACACCATCATGTTCCGAGTCTCTGGGTTGACGTAACTTTGCCTCTGTCCTCTCTGTCTATACGTCCGTCTGTCTGTCTGTCTGTCTGTCTGTGTAATCGTGTCTGTCTGTCTGTCTGCCTTTGTGTCTGTTTAAATCAGTCAAAAACCTTTTACTTGGTCTGTTTGGTCGCGCGCATGAGTCTATTGCATGTGTGAGTATGTGTTCTCTGTATGTGTATACGTTCCAGTTTCTGTTTGCTACTACGTGTGTGTCACTGTTGTTTGTGATATGCGTCTTTATGTCAGTGGTGTGCATGTGCAAGTCGCTGCCTGGAAGGACATTCTGGAGATACATCAAATCAAAAGCATTTCGCATTAATTAAGACATTTCGTATGCCTTTCGAAGGCACGTCGAAGACATTCTGAAGATAGGCCTATTTCGAAGAGTCGAAGACAGGTTTGAAGACAGTTTTGAGGCGTTCCGATGCATTTGAAACGCATTTTGAAGACATTTTAAAAGAAATCTGCAAGGCATTCCGAGGCATATAAAAACGTTTCGAAGGCATTTTGAAAGACATTTTCAAGGCATTTCAAAGGCACTTCGAAGATCTTCGGAAGAGATTTCGAAAGCATTTTTAAGACATGTTGACGATATTGTGGAGACAATTTGAAAACACTCTGAAAGAGCCTGATTCCTAAATCATCACCCGCAGGACATTAAGTTTCGCAATCTCTCTCTGACTTCCTTGCAACCGGACTTGGTTCATTGCTTGGTGTCAACCCCTCTGACTCGAAGCAGCGCTCGTAAATAAGCTGGTGCCCTGCGCTTGCCCTTAGAATAGTGCTTTGTAAATTTGGAGTTAACGATGAAGTTCAAATACGTCAAATTCATTGCAGAGTTCATCATCACCAGAGTCAAAGAAGGACCTAACAAGGATCGTTCATCCAGATTCAACCATCTTCCGAGTCTTCGATGATGGATACACTGTCCGTTCCATGACTGCATCGGATACAGCGACTGTCCAGAAGTGGCAGGCTGGATTTGGAGACCCACCTCGCCACGACCTTGAGATCTTGCTTGACCTTCACCCTCAGGGGTCGCGCGGTTTATACGTCGGTGAGTTCGAGGGCGAGGTGGTATCATCGCTGATCCAAGTTCAGTGGGGTGAAAACGTTTTCTACGCGACGGGTTTCTACGTGGAAGAGAGGTTCAGAGGTCGTGGGTTCGGGTCGCGTCTTCTGAATGTTGTTGCTCGGGAGCATGCAGGGAATGGAATTGCGGTGTTGGACGCCGTCGAGGGATGGGTGGTAGAGGCTTACCAGTCGTGGGGCTACAAGGAGGCGTTTAAGGCGGAGTGGGTTCAGGGCTTGGCCAAGGCGACGTACGACGTGAACGACTTTGATGGGAAGATACAATCCGTGAGTATACTTTCGATAATCGGTTAGCATACTATTACTAGACGGTGAGCATACTGTTATTAGTCGGTGAACACACTATTATTAGTCGGTGAGCATACTGTTACTAATCGGTGAACATACTGTTTTAGTCGGTGGACATACTTTTTTAGGTGAGTAGGCCTATCCTGTTTTTAGTCGGTGAACATATTGTTATTAGTCGATGAGCATACTGTTAATGTGTTTGATTGATTTTGATGTTATTGAGTACTGTTAAGTGTTAATGTCCTTGATCATATATCTATCGTCGGCGAGTACTGCTATCGGTAAATGCAGTGTCATTGTTGATTAATATACTGTCCATGGAAGCTGGAAAGAGATATCTTAGAATTTCTCATACAACATAGACCAACATTATAGACCTACATGTATAATTCATTTTCAAGGGTAGCTGGAAAGAGATATATTCATGGTTTCTTAGATAACTGATGATTGATTTTCCAGAGTAAAGAAATCTCCTTTGAAGAAATTCTCCGTTACGACAACAAGTGTTTCGTGTCGAGAGACTTTTCCAAGAGAAGAGACTTCCTCCGGAAGTTGATCGACGATGTACCACGTGGTGCAACGTTCGTCGCTGTCACCGGAAGTGGATCTGTCGTTGGGTTTGGTTGTCGGCGTCCTTGTATCAAGGAGGGACATCACGTCGTAGGACCTGTCTATGCTGACGATAGAACGGTTGCAGAGGCCTTACTGGCAAGGCTCTGCTCAGCGGTCCATGGAGACTACATCAACATCGAATTATGGTCAGTGCTGGGCATAAGTTAACTAAAAAGTTGCAAACTTTTAGCTAAACTAAAAAAAATTAGTTAAGGATAAAGCTTAACTAGAAAAGAAATAGTTAAAACCATAGTTTAACTAATATTTTTTAGTTATTAACTAAAAAGTTTAACTAAGAAAATCAGCAACGACGCAACTATCTTCCGCAATGATTGTCATGAGTAACTGGTTTTATTACTCAAGTCAAGTGAACTGCATTGCACGATACATCATCGTTTACTTTAGCACTTTCTTCACGATTTTCTGGTAGAACTGTAGTAGGACTATTATTAGTCTAGTACACATTGCATATAGTTTGAAAGTGAAATTGTCATTGACGCTCTGCATTATTACAATTCATTTAACCTCTGTTATTGTAAAAATGTTTGTAAAAAGTTTGTTAAAAGTTGTAAAAGTCTAACTAACTATTTGAGTTTAGTCAACTAATTTACAAAAATCAGTTGCCAACTTTAGTTAAACTATTTTATTTTAGCGGAAAAATAGTTGAAGTCCACTAAAAAAATTAGCTTTGTGCCCATCACTGCATATGGTACAAAATTTAGTTTGTTGCCCATCACTGCATATGGTACATTCCGTTGATTCAATCGCTCGTTCAATCATTCACTCATTCATTCATTAAATAATTCGTTTTTCATGCATTCATTCAATCGTTCTTTCCATTGCTCATGCATTCATTCAATCGTTAATTCACTCATTAATTCATTGAATAGTTTATTCGCTTGTTCAACAGTAAAGCTTCAAGGACTGTACATATTTCAGCGTGCCCAACAGTGCAGCAGTTGAGATGGCTAAGAAATTCGGACTCGAGCACATTGAATATTACCATCGAATGCATCGGAACGGTGACCCTCAGGAGTTCAAGGTCGAGGTCTTTGCCATGACCTCTTCCGACAGCTGTGGATTCTAAGCTTCTGGTGGTTGATCAAGATCGAAAAGAACTACTGCGATAGATGGACGAGTTGGGGTCATCGAAATGATGCATTATTTTGTACATTGTTGGGTTTTGGAAAACAAGCGTTCACTTGGCTATAATTGTTAACATTCTTTCATTCATACTTACTTTCGATCTCTCATTCATTCGTGCCTAGAATTATGGAAGACTTAACTTTGTACCTTGCAAAGACGTGGTGCAAACCCTGGCATCCTGCCAACTTTTCTTTGGTAAACCACTCAAGAAATCGAGGTACAGACTGGAGTTGTACAGGATCGTTGTCGCAATCGTAAGCTCCAAACTTCTATAGCGTCACTTGAAAGCGAAGCGTAGGGCACCAACTTATTCACGAGCGCTGCGTCGAGTCAGAGGGGTTGTCCAAGGGGTAGTCAGAAGAAGGTCCAAGTACGGTTGCCAGAGGGTCAGAGGGGCAGAGTAGCTGTTAAGGCGGTCGTCGTTTAGGATGAGAATTGGAAGATGGAGGATCAGATGAGTCGGGAGCTGAATTCGTGTAGGCGATCGCTGATTATACTGTATGCATCTGCAGAATGATTGTACGAAGCTCAAGCAAAGAAAACTAAGAGCTGAAGAATGTCCAAAGTGCTTTTCCATTGGCCATTTCGATCTTGACCTTATAACCACGATTTGTTCACCATAGAATGGTTACTTACAATGCAATACAATTTGTATTTTATAACGCGCCATAATAAAACAGAGTCTTACTCAAAGGACGCGTTACAATGTAATTACTAATCATAGTAGCCTACTTAGAGAAGAGAAAAGTTTTAAGTTAAGATTTAAAAATATTTATTGAGGATGATCTTCGGATTGATTCTGGTAATGAGTTCCATTCAGCTGGACCAGCAACTTCAAACATTCTGTTTCCAAATTGTAGATTTGTTCTTTTGATAACAAAGTCTCTTTTTGAAGCTGAACGTAATCCACGTTAGAGTTAGAGTTAGAATCCACGCTACTGTTTAACGACGCTGTGTCATAACAACGATGATCAACGGCGCCCTCCTCCTCCTCCTCCTCCTTTCAAAATAGCTTCGAAATGAATTTTACAATATCTTCAGGATTATCTTCAAATGACTTCTCCTCTTATCCTCGTTATAGGTAAGTAAGTAAGTGAGTAAGTAAGTAAGTAAGTAAGTAAGTAAGTAAGTAAGTAAGTAAGTAAGTAAGTAAGTAAGTAAGTAAGTAAGTAAGTAAGTAAGTAAGTAAGTAAGTAAGTAAGTAAGTAAGTAAGTAAGTAAGTAAGTATGTTCTTTATTAAACGCAATAAAACGCTCAGCGCTTTACATACAAAGTCAGAAATCATTTAGGTATAAAGAAAACAACAATTATTAGAAGAAAATTAAGTCAACTAGAAAACAGATGACTAACTATACAACATCCATCGTCAACTCCAAATTTATATAGCTTTACTTTAATCAAAGCTAAGCGCAGAGCACCAGATTATTCACGAGCGCTGCGTCATATCATCAGAGATGCGAAATGAAGATCCGAGTCCGATTAGCAGAGAGACTAGAGAGCGGAAGCAGAGGAACTGCAGCTAAGGCGGATTGTGTGTAAAGCTATTTGGTTAATTATGGACCGACCACAGACCCGCTTTCCAGTAGCGACGACAGGATTTCAGGATTGGGGGGGCTAAAACCCCAATTCCTTCCCTTTCTCCCCTCCTCTCTGGCATTGGCAGTGATTTCCCACTTTTGTTTGGGGGGGCTGAACCGCCGATAGGGGGTGCTTCAGCCCACCCTAGCCCCATGCTGGCGACGCCACTGCTGCTTTCACTGTTAATTGAGATCCGCGCAAGAAAGAAAGACTTTAATCCACGAAGCTTAGACCGAAGTACTGGTGTAGTGTAATTGTAATTGTAATTGAACATTTATATAGCGCCGCTCAGAAATCAGCAGCGCTCTCGACCTGCATCAGTGCCTGCATCAGGAAAAAACAAAGTCTTAAGATGTCTACGTCTCGACCTGCATCAGTGCCTGCATCAGGGAAAAACAAAGTCTTAAGACGTCTACGTCTCGACCTGCATCAGTGCCTGCATCAGGGAAAACAAAGTCTTAAGACGTCTACGTCTCGACCTGCATCAGTGCCTGCATCAGGGAAAAACAAAGTCTTAAGACGTCTACGTCTCGACCTGCATCAGTGCCTGCATCAGGGAAAAACAAAGTCTTAAGACGTCTACGTCTCGACCTGCATCAGTGCCTGCATCAAGGAAAAACAAAGTCTTAAGACGTCTACGTCTCGACCTGCATCAGTGCCTGCATCAGGGAAAAACAAAGTCTTAAGACGTTCACGGAACTGGGAAGGAGAGAGGGCTAGTAACTCAAGGCGAATAGACTGGGGAAGAGAGTTCCAAGCTGATGGACCAACACGGGCAAAAGACCTAGAGTGGGTCGCAGCAGAGCGCATGCGATGGACAACCATAAGGCCACGGGTGGAAGATCGAAAAGAGGCCCTCGCAGGTAAGGAGGAGACAAAGGTGCAAATAGACCTCAGGTAGGATGGGGCCACCCCAACGAGGCAGTTACGCATGAGGGAAAGGATTTTGAGGTGTACCCGCTGTTGTAGCGATGAGCAAGTTATTTAATCAGTTAGGGTGTCTAGTGCAATGATTGTCAACTTGAAACGCTAGGTACGGTATGCTGGTTACTTCCACAGATCAACCACTGCACTTGTAACTTGTGTCGGTTTACCACTGTACAGCACATCGTCCATTTGGGCGATGGCAGCTAGTCCATTTTCTCTGTACATTGTTTTGATACTCCCATGTTGCCCTTCATTTGTATGTATGTATGTGTATGTATGAGCACTTGTTATAGCGCCCCTTCAAGGTTTCTACTCAGAGGCGCTCCCGACTACAGCGCGGACACTGAATCGGAGTTTCACGCCGAAGCGCATGAGCAATTGCGAGTGAAGGACTTGCCCAGGGTCCCTACACGGCGGCTTGAGGTGGATTCGAACACGCAACCCTCCGGCTGCAAGGCACCGAACATACCCCTACTGAACACCACCGCGCCCCACATTTTAGTTTAGTATGTTTGACCTGAATAATTGCTCTAGCGTTTTAAAGTTAAGGCTTTCAGTAGTAGGCTACTTTTACCAACTTAGGCATTGACGAATAGGTCTCTTTCCAGACAATTCTAAATTTATAAATACAATACAATGCAATACAATTCTGTGCCTTTAAATAATGTCGAAATCCCTGAGGGATCCTTTTAACATTCGGGACAATAAAAATGGTAAAAAAGTATTTAAAACATTGAATCCGTCACTAAACCCATTTAATCTATTAAATTCTGGTTCGTAATATTTTGACCATTCTTGACTGTCTTTACTAAGTGTTTGTCTACTGCAGTAATTCCATTGAAATTTATGACCCAAGTCCAACAGGTGCGCCGTCCTAGAAGCCACATAATTCTATAGAGGTCACGGCAAAGACCTCGGCCTTGAACTCTTGAGGGTCACCGTTCCGATGCATTCGATGTAGAAAAGCGCCGTGTTCGAATCGGAACTTCTTGGCCAGAGCAACCGCGGCTTCGTTTGGAACGCTGCAACAGACCATGGCACCTTTAAAAATATCAACGTTGAACGAAGAACGCGAGCGAGAGACGAATGAAGATATCCGGGGAAACGAATAATCACAAGACTTATCGAAACAAAATCTTAAGCACTTTTCCGGCCAATCGATTCGTATTGTGTCCTCATAAGATTCAAGGCATCTGTTAATATGTACTTTGTGTACAGATGTTCTTTTTCTGAACTCATTTCCACCGTAGACTGCATGGTTCCCTACCGTCTACCACTCCTTTCATGGATTTCGACCGAACTCATTTTCGAATCGTAATCGTAATCTCCAAACTTCTCAAGCGTCGTTCAAAAACCAAGCGCAGGGCACCACCCTATTCACGAGCGCTGAGTCGAGTCAGAGGGGTTGTCCAAATTGTATTGTATTTTCGTTTGTTTAATAACTTGCTGTCAAGACGCAACAAGTAACATCAATGCATGATTATGCAGTTATAGTATTAGAGACTATAGTACTATTATTGCTTTGGGCCTGGATAATGCACTGTTCAGCACTATAATTATAGGTATAGTACTAATGGGGCAAATTAGATTGGATTATATTATTGAGAGTGAGGCATAACGAGGATTCAGACAGCTGAAATGGAAGACAGAAGAATGTTTGACTCCGGTTGCCAGAGGTTCAGAGGGAGCAGAGTAGCTGTTTGGTTTGCACAACGGTTCTGATTAGTAACGAACATAGATTGAAGCCTTGCACTTAATAATAATTGCGTAATAGAAGTTCTTAGATAAGATTAGAAATTCAGTTGTATATATCCGGCAATTTAGGCTTTGTATAGAACAATTCTATTGGTCACCTCCAAGAAGCGCAATTAGAAGCGGCGCGAAAGCAAAGTTTAGACTTTTAAAACTCTATACTAAATTATTATCCAATGACATTTCAACACATTAACCTAAATCTCACACATAAAAAGAAAAATAAACCATTCAGTGATCAAAGGAAAGATTTACTAAATGAATGAATGAATCAACGAATGATTGAATAAACGGAATGTACCATATGTTCATTTTTATGTAGTCTCCATGGACCTCTGAGCACAGCCGTGCCAGTATGGCCTCTGCAACCCTTCTATCGTCGGCATAGACTGGTCCTACGGTGTGATGTCTCTCCTTGATACAAGGACGCCGACAACCGAACCCAACGACAGACCCGCTTCCGGTGACAGCGACGAACGTTGCACCACGTGGTACGTCGTCGATCAACTTCCGGAGGAAGTCTCTTCTCGTGGGAAAGTCTCTCGACACGAAACACTTGTTGTCGTAGCGGAGGATTTCTTCAAAGGAGATTTCTTTACTCTGGAAAATCAATCATCAGTGATCTAAGAAACCATGAATATATTTCTTTCCAGCTACCCTTGAAAATGAATTATAGGCCTGAGTTATATGAGAAGTTCTGAAGTTATGTCTTTCCATAGTCCCGTCTATAGCTACCCTGGAAAATGAATACAATCAATGATGTGATAAGAATGGTATGACAAAAAGTGCAGTCGACTTGTTCGAAGTACGCAGTGTGTACTATGAGTTTTCGAGAGATTTGTTCAAGTCGAATACGCACGATTTCATTCTAACACCCGAAAATTTACTTTCCAGTTCAAGTACAGTTTGAGGAATAGTATGCAGTTGACACCTTTGAGTATTTTAAGAAGTAGTGAAAAAGCTCTGACGCCACCATCACATGCAAAAACAAGGCTACGAACCGCAGTTCATCACATAGTTTATAATTGTAATTCTAATTGAACATTTGTATAGCACCATTCAGAGATTCAGGGGCGCTCCCGACCCAGGTCAGTGCTGCCTCTAACAAATATGATACATGTAGTCTTCAGGCGTTTCCAAAGCAGAGGAAGAGAGAGGCTGAGGAGCTCAAGACGCAATTCATGCGGAAGGTGGTTAAAAAATTATGTTGAAATTAAGTTTCAATTAAATACATTTGATCGGTTTTTCTCATCAGGAACTTGATACAGTTAAGTGTAAAAGTTTAAGAACAATAGTTTAAGTATAACAGTTTCAGAATAACGGTTTAAGAATAACAATTTAAGAATAATACGGTAGTTTAAGAACAAAAGTTTAAGTATGACAGTGTAAGAACAGCAGTCTAAGAATAACAGTTCAATAATAAAAGTTCAAGAATAACAGTTTCAATGTAACATTTTAAGTTTTACAGCTTAAGAATAACAGTTTAAGGATAACAGCTTAAGAATAACAGTTTAAGAATAACAGTTTAAGTATAACGGTGTGATGATAGAAAATAGCAGGATGCTCACCGACATTATCTTCCCATCAAAGCTGTCCATGTAATAAGTCGATTGCGCCACCCCCCAGAAACCGCTCCAACTTAAACGCCTCCCTGTAGCCCCACGACTTGTAAGCCTCTACCACCCATCCCTCGACGGCGTCCAATACCACAATCCCATTCCCTGCATGTTCCCGAGCAACAACATTCAGAAGACGCGACCCGAACCCACGACCTCTGAACTTCTCTTCCACGTAGAATAACCCGACATAGTGAACGTTTCCACCCCATGGAACTTGAATCACTGACGCCACAGCCTGGCCCTCGAACTCGCCCACGCATAGGCCGCGCGACCCTGGAGGGTAGAGTTCAAGCAATATCGGAAGGTCAGTGCGAGAAATAAACATTCCGATGCTGCCGAACCAGCTGTGGACAATCGCTGTATCCGGTGGAGTCATGGATCGGACAGAGTATCCATCGTCGAAGGTTCGGAAGATGGTAAGTACTGGAGAAACGATCAACTGGTTCTCCGTCAGATCTGTTGCAACTGAACTCTGTATTGAATTTGATGTTGCTGGACTTTCCATCGAAATTAATTTAATGTCTGGTGGTTCACGGTTTAAGAATCGATCAGAGTCTTTCAACAGTCTTCGAATTGTCTCCTAAACGTCTTGCAAATGCTTTCGAAATGTCTTCAAGAGTCTTAGCGGTGCCCTCGAAATACCTTGAAAAAATATTCAAACAGTCTTCAAGATGGTCGAAATATATACCCTGAAATTGTCTTTGATAAATGGTTTAAATAATATGTCTTCAAAATGCTCTGAAATACCTTGAAACTGTCTTCGAAAAGTTGGCTATTCGAAATGTCTTCATAATGCTTCGAAAGATTTCAGAAAAATATCTTCAAAATAATTGCGAATGCATGTATGTGAGAGCCTTCGAAATGCCCTTGAATCTGTTGTCATGAACTCTGCTCTGACTTCTGGTTCACGGTTTAAACAATCCGTTCAAAGTACATTAGGAATGTTCATTATAATGTAGGCCTACAACAGCAAGGGCAGACCATAGGCCCGCAATACAGAAGCACGCAAGATACGTACAAACGCATACACACTGACACAGAGGCAGATACAATACAGATGGTAACGTACAGACGCGTACAGTACACACTAACTCAAAAAGATACAGCGAACTTACTTTCTGGTTATACCTCACTGCGGCTTGATTTTGGAGCACCAGCGCTTGATGTTTTTCGCATAATATGCGAGCGCTAAGAAAGCTGCTAAATATATTTAACACAGACTTACCGACACATATTATAGACGCACATTTAGCCTACAGGCACACACATACAGACTATTACAGAGGCAATCGCGATCACATACAAACTCACACAGGTCAGTAGGACCTGGTGAAGGATAACTTTAGAACAATGGCTCTCATTCATTGTATGCACTTATTAAATTTTGGTTCACGAGACTGTTCACGGGATATTGGACCTGCGCAAGAACAAGACGTATTATATGCATATAATATATAATATTATAGATATATATATACGCCTGGTTGCTGTTTAACGACACTGTGTCATAACAAAGATGATTAGTGTCGCCCTCCACCTTTCTCCAGGTTTGGGACTGGCACTACCACAGGTAGGGCAGTGGCGGAGTTATATGCACAACTCCGCCACTACCCTACCTGTGGTGTATATATATACACATATATGATATTATTGATTGATTGATTGATATATATACATACACGCACACCCGTGCACACACACACACACACACGCACACACACACACGCACACACATATGGGGCTAATCGGCGTATACGCTCAACAAGCCGTCAGAATAAAAAAAGAGTACGGGTTTAGCGTTTAGAGATCATTGTCCATAAACCTAGTCCTGCTCGTAAGACTAGCCTACATTAGAGAGTGATACGGGGAGACAATCTCGTCCCCATCCCCGCCCTGCAACAAGCAAGTCTTCCCCATCCCCACATGGTTTGTCCCCCATCCCCACATGGTTTGTCCCCCATCCCCTCCTCATCCGCTCCCCATCCCCGCAGGTTTTCCCCATCCCACCCCTTCCCCGCAGGATGACATCACATTCCCCGCGAAAAGTTTACACCAGTTCAAATGTAAATATAACATTCTTAGCTTACAAAGCTATTTGTATTTCTGACTGCATTAGTCCGTTATTATCTATATTGTTGGCCCAGTTAGCTACATTGGCAAGAGCGTAGGCTGCGCCTCTGTGAAAGAGAGCATGCGGATCGCGGTTCACTTCCCGATGCTGGCTTATTTCAGAGATTTAAATCTCGGGCTAGCACGGTCCGTGGACGGGGACCTTAAATGGCGTGGCGTCCATTCAAAGGCGAGCGGTGGTGAAGGATCTCACCTGATCAATTCATTGAAAAATGAGCAGGGTCATTGAGGCCATATACGGTCGCTATAGAAAAAAGCGAACATCTACATTAAATTTTATCGAAAGTTGCATTAACCAAGTCCTGACTATTTCTGACTAGCAGGCTTCAGGAAATAAAAAAATCTCCTTATCAGTTCTCATGTTCTTAACATCACCCGGGTTTATTGTCGGCTCACTCCCCATTAGCGGGGTATTACTGCGAGAGTAAACCCCACTACCGCGGTATTACTGCAATTGTTGTCCCCATTACCGCGGTATTACCGCAATTGTTGACTCCATTACCGCGGTATTTACCGCGTGTTTCCGCGGGGAAATTCCCCATGTCACTCTCTAGACTACATGTCAGTTTCGAGATGTTTCTGCATAATCATGGTGGATGACATAGCTGCTGTGACTGTGACCTTCTTCACAGATGTGACTGTGACCTTCTTATATTGCACCAATATTGGTAAATCGTTTAATTTTGGGCCATAAATCTGAAAAGCCATAGGCCTACTCCGAACATTAAGAAATTCAGTTGGACAGGACGATTATCCATGAAACACGGTCACTGTCATCATCATGATCCTCATTATGATTATGTTTAAGATTATTTTTATTATTATTATTATTATTATTATTATTATTACTATTAATAATATTATCATTACTGTGATCATCACCGTCAGACTATTGTTATAACTGCTACATGCTCTATGACTGGACTGTTAGGGGCTCGGATTATGGAAATACCTATTAGGCTAATTACGTGGCTTGTACGGTACGGGTAGTAATTTTGACTACGGGTCGGGTACGGGTACAGGTAGTGCTCCCGTGTTACGGGTAGGCCTACGGGTCGGGTAGCAAATATGCTCTACCCGCAGACCTCTAGTCTAGTCCGAGCAATTAGCATCAAAAATCGTCATTATTGTGCATTCTGGTGCTACAAGCAAAAAATGATATTTTTGAGTTCAGGAAGAAATTCTGATCAAAATCTTATATTGTGCCAGTTGAAAAATTGAAATTTATTTTTCCAGTATTTTCCACTTTTTCCATTATTTAGTCATTCCAGCTAATAAGACAAGAGCATTAGTTAAAAGGTGGAAGTAGCTCATAAAAAGCTGAATTTTTCAGGATAGGTCTAGGAATATGAGTACAATAACAGACTAAAAGTCCCTGACAATCACCCTGGAGCTCCTTCAGAAATCCCAGATGGCTTCCAAAATGGCCGTCATTTTTCTATTAGCATTAGTTACAAGGTGGAAATAGCTCATGAGAAGTTGAATTTTTCAGCTTCAGTCAACATTGTAGCACCAAAATGCACAATGTTACGCTGACATCTCTGACTAGTCAGTTTCTTTGCAAGGTCAAAATTCGAATGGGGTGGGGGGCCGATAGCTCATTGGATAACATCTGGCGTAGAGAGCGAGAGGTACCGAGTTCGAGCCCCCGTTGGGTGGATATGCTTTGTAGGCTGCTATTAGCGCCGTGTATTGCAGGCTGTCTGTTCTGTTAGTAGTTAAGATTGTTTCAATTGCATAACATGTAAATGTACAGCGCAGTGCGTTTGTCAGGCGCTTCATTAAAGAAAATATATTATTATTATTATTATTATTATTATTATTATTATTATTATTATTATTATTATTATTATTATTATTATTATTATTATTATTATTATTATTATTATTATTATTATTATTATAGGTCAGAGGAGGTTGTTGCGACCATGATGGCACTGTACACGCGCAAATTTGGTAGCCTAAATGCGGACGTTTTCTATTATGGCGATCGAATGACCTCGGCCCTGTTCATTTTCAATGAATTTGAAAGTGTCCAATTGGCAGATAGGTCCTAATTGCACTGCATGCCTAAGTTTGATGATTTGGTAATCTTATTCGTAAATTTGTATAGTGCCGTTTCAAGAGAAACTTTCTGAGGCGCTCGGATCCCGACCTGACAACACCAAACCACGATCGAAAAGAATGGCTTTTAAATCTGGCCGAAAAGGGGCAAAGAAAGACCAAGAAGTCTAAGTTTGATGATTTAGAATTTTCGATTTAGCCTATAACCGCATTCACAAGTTTCCACAGCGTTTCTCCCGAAGCCCACCAATCTGCATTAGTTGTTCACAGTCCAACCACTTCGCTCAACCCTCTCCTCTTCTGCCCTATAATAGCACTGCTCCGAACTTCCGTCACCTCATCACTTAAACTTGCAAATCGCTGAATAGCAATATCCGTTCCGCCTCTCTTGAACAAACTCCTGCCAGTAGGCCTATTACGGCAAATACCTAGCCTAAATCATCCTAAGAACTGACCAAAGCCTCACCTCTTGCTATCTCTCCACAGGTCTTTCACTCGAAACTGAAAGCACTGCTTTTCACAAATCCTATCCCGATTCCTCCTCTTCACCTTCCCTCCCTCGCCGTTTCAACTCTGAATACCATCCACCTCAGCCGTCTGCCTGCCTGACCCTTTGGATCTGCACCCTTTGTCTATCGATTCTGTTTTGATTAGGTCTAAGTGCCTATGAATTCCTATGATTTCCAGCGACTTCGCTTTTGTGGGCGCTGTAGAAATTTAGATATTACTATTCGAGGCATCCTATCTGTTAAATATCCCCGACTAAAGCATAACTTCTCCTTACAGCATGTCCACAAAGAGCTTAAAACGGAGTGATATTCCCATGGATAAATTATGCGAATATGCATGCATGCATTGTATTAATTTTATGCATGTATGCCTATCTGGACTTTTAAAGAGCGCATAATCTTGCAAACCTTTCAAAAGGGCTGTGAACATGGCTGTGTAAGAGATTTAAATAGGACACCTTTAGAGAGCCAATGTGGGTTTCATCTAACGCCGAAGGACATGCAGGCAAGGCTGCAGGGCTCTATGGACATTCTGACTGGGCGCACAACCAGACTATAGTCAGTGCCGCAGAGCGGCGGAATCTACGCGCAGCAATCATGGATAATGGTGAGCAAAGCTCGACGGTACGTACCATACGTATTCTATTTTTTGAAAGGTACGTACGTTTTTTAACGTACCCTATTTTAGGGTACGTAAACAATACAAAAATACGTTAACCACGTCATTGCTCATTAGGCTATAAGAGTGTTCAATTTAATTTAACCAAACAAACCATAAATAAAATTTTCGTGTATGATACGTACCATACGCGTATTCTATTTTTGAAAGGTACGTACGTATTTTAACGTATTCTATTTTAGGGTACGCGTACCCTCGAGCTCTGATGGTGAGACACACAAATCCCTACGATGGAGCAAAACCCGCAAAGGACCAACGAGTAAGCTTTTGGGCCTAATCATCAACTGTTAATGACTATACGTCCTTTTAGAAAGACTGTACGATTTACTTACATTTTTAGATCACGCAAAATTGTTTCATAATCTGTGTTTTCTTGCACCCTATTGATGTTAATAAATTAATAATATTGTCTATGCAAAAATGTTTCAGCGCTTTTCATTTAGGCCCCTATTTGTTTTTGACACTCGAAGTTGCGAATAGAGTTATTCAGAAATGCTACCCATTAAGAAGAACTAGAAATTTGTTTTTACTGCTTAAATATTATACTACGGGTTAATAAAATAATTAACTTTGGAATGTCACGTGCACGGCTTTATCAGTTTATCTCCCCAAACAGTTTTGTCATTATGGAAACTTGGCTAAAACTTGCCGTCTCTTAAAAGGATAGGCCTACTAGGCCTAAATATGAATAGGGTACCGTACTACGGGTTAATATACTTAAATGTACCAATCCGTCACTGATAGGCCTATGCATACGTTTTTATCACTCATCATATTGTGCCCCAAATGTTGAATCTTTCCTAACCATGACCATTGTTTATTATATCATGCTTTGTGTAGATACACTGCGTGATGTGACTGCTGTCTCTAATCTGCGCTTGCTTGTCAAATAAATCACTTTGCAAGTTTGTTACATCAAGCATTAATCCGAAAAATGAACGAATCTGTAAGAGGGCTATAAGACGGGTATGTGCCCTAAGCAATAATATTATGCTAGGTTGTGCAAACAACATTTTATGAACCACCTCAAAGTTTAACATAATCATTTATCCCATTACATCAAAAGTCGTATAATTAAACAGTTGAAAAAAACTTTAACTACATCTGATTTCCATTATGCAGTTATTCAATCTCTTGTGAATTTTTAGGAATGATACACCGGTAGTAGGCATGTTTGGAATGTTCTTGTTATAGGTCAGAGTGACAGCTACATGGCTAGTTTCAACCATATACACCAGACACCAACCTACAAGTTATAATGCTATCTTAACATGCAGCACAATATAATCGTATCATCACGCAATTGCGTTATAATGTCAGCTTCCAAAACTTGACTAATTTTCGGAAAATGGGATTCACAATAGAACTGAATTTCTGTAATAATATGCAAAGTGGTAAAGAGGTTCTGCCATAGTTTAATTCATGAAGTACTTCGATTCAGCTGTTGACCTTCAAACAACAATTTAAAGTCAACATCCACTGGAAAATAACAGAACTGATAACAGTGCTCCATAAATTCCTTTTCGACTTCAAACATCTCATCACACATGCCACATCCATATGGTTTCTCCAGGCAAGGCTCAATATCAGAAACTTTGGATGTCTGATTTATAAATACTTCAAGACTTCTCATTCCTCCTGCATGGGATCTTACACCACTAAGCAGATGATCTGACTTTCCAAGTTCTTTGTGGCATAATTCACATGTGTATTCTTTATCTCTCTGTGTGAAAGCCTTATGACACTTTTCACACTTGTATGTTTTGTCTCCTGCATGCTTAAGCATGTGATCTATCAACCGGCAATTCCATGCAAATGACTTTTGACATAATTCACATTTGTATGGTTTCCCTCTGGTGTGGATTCTCTCATGCCTAGACAAATTACCACAATACGCAAGTGATTTGAGACAAAACTGGCATTTATATGGTTTCTCTCGAGTATGTCTTTTCCTATGCTTAGTCATCTGACAACCACTTCTAAAAGCTTTGTTGCATAGTTGACATATGTGTGGTTTTTCACCTGTATGGATTCTCATGTGATTCTTGAGAGTGCCATTATCTGTAAATGCATTCTGACACCAATTGCATCTGAATGGTTTTTCTCCTGAATGCGTCCGTTTGTGTCTCTTCAGACCAGAGTAAGTTAGAAATGCTTTGTCACACAACTCGCATTTGTATGGCTTTTCTCCACTATGGCTTCTCCGATGTGTGCTGAAAGATCGACGCTGTGCGAAATTCTTGCCACATAATTTGCATTTGAACGGTTTTTCTCCAGTGTGGGTTCTCACATGCTCTTTGAAGTCACCAGACCAAGCAAATGCTCTGTCACAATATTTGCATCCATATGGTTTTTCTCCTGTATGTATTCGTTGATGGTTTCTCAGTTGACAGCGTGCTCCAAATGTTCTGTCACATAACACGCATTTATGTGGTTTTTCTCCAGTATGAATTATTTTGTGGTATTTTAGTTTAGAAGGATTTGCAAACGTTTTCCCACAGAATTCGCATTTGAATGGCTTATCAACAGTGCTTATTGTTCTCTGGTCCCTTGTCTTGTCTCTCTTGCATTCCTCTGTTGGTCCTGATTGACACACTCCTTCCTCTTCATTCATGGTCTTTGTGCTGCACTAATGCACTTTATTCAATGCTCTAAAGTTCCAAAATACACTGAATTGTTATTGTTTTACACTGGAAAATGCTTTTCTACACAAATCGTTCATATTAGATCATGGATAACTCCGTGATTTTGGTTAGGTCCATTGCAAAATCTCCTGCATTTATGAGTTTTCCGGTCAATTCCTTTGTTTCACATATGAGCATCAGATGTTTATTTCTGCCGGAGAAAGCAGTTAAAACATAAGATAGTATAACAAATGATAACATAAAATATGATAACTATTTCAGAAGTTGATAAACGGTATAATAACCACATAAATTTTAAATAACCACATAAATTTAACTGTGAATGAATGCTTATTAGCCTGTCCAGCTGTAGTAACCAATAGCTGATCCTTTTGCTACTCCACTCAGCAATCCTGTCTGGTTACAAAACTCGTCTCCTTTGCCTTTTCACTTCTCCCTGAATGTTATCCTTGGCAAAATCTATGTTAACCACTTCAACTTATTTCCACTCATCAGTTCTTTCACAAGCTTCCTCAAAGTAATCCAGCAGAATTGTCAAACATCAAACTTCTTGGTCCAGAGACTCTGTACATCCACGCCATCTTCAGCTGTCAACAGGAATCTGTTGGTTGGTTCCTTGTGTGTGCGTGGGCCCGCCACTGGTGACACTTTCAGCTTGCTGTCCATTGTTTGTTAAGTGGTGTAATAGTCTATATTCATTCGTAATGACATTTAATATCATATAGACTAACATTAACTCTGAGTAGATATCTTGAAGGGGCGCTATATAAACGTTCAATTACATAACATTACAAATTGTTATTTCATACTGACTCCCTTTACCAATATAATAGTAATTTAAATGTACCATTATGTTAAAATATTTCTTGGTTATCTGAATGGCTACATGATTCATGGCCATGCCTTTTAAAAATAAATAAGACTGCAAGTACATCTAACCATTCCCATTGTTTCTCTCCAGTCTGCATTGCAGCAGTGAAGATGTATCGCCAATCCAATTTCTTTTCTCAGTTGAAACCAAGCTTTAGAATTTAATTCAATCAATCATTCATTCATTCATTACTTGAATTTATATAGCGCCTCTTCAAGGGAACTACTCAGAGGCACTCACAACCCCAGCGCGGCCAAATGGGACCATTTTAAGTTGAGAGAGGAATGGACTCTTTCAAACTTGTTTTAAAAAAAAAATTAAGGATGCCTTCATTGAAAATAATAAAATGAATTAAGTACGGCCTAAGTCTTAACCCGATTTCCAAGACTTTTCGAGTATTACTTCACCAAATTTGAAATATTTTGTTTTTTCATTGGAAAAAATTGCTAAATGAGCACCTTTCAAAAATCTACTTCTAGCCATGCAATTAAGTTATTTTGAAAAATATTTACAATGCTGAAGAGCGTAAGTGACTGAAATTTTCCATTATCGAACGAAAAATTATTTCAAAATGTATACTCACATGATTTTTTAAACGAACGCTATACTAAGGAGTAAGGCGTACCACCATATTAACGAAATTTTTTAATCTCATTCTCCTACGCCGTAACGCCGAGGTCTTCAAAATGGCGCTCACGAAAAAAGAAATAAAAAATTAGCAGTTTAAGTAAGTAAGTAGGCCTATATACCTTTATTGGAAAACTAACTGCCAACCGCATTTTGGTGTACATAGCTCATCAAACAGATAAAAATAAAATTTAAGTATAAAGCATCTGTGTGACAAATGTTTTACGAGCTAGGCAGTTTGCATTGGGTATGATTCTATTGTGGGTTCGGGGGCATAGCGAGTATGCAACAGTTTTCACGAGAGACAATAGCTGATATGTATGTGCCGGGTTGTCACTCGCTCTCTTTCTTCTTCAACTGCCTCCATTCTGGTCCATGCCTTTGTTAGTAATCGATTGGACTAGGCCTACTGCTCTTCGCTCTATTGTGGACTTCCTCAAGTCCCTCTGCATCCTTTGGAAGGCGTTTAGCGGGCGGCTGCTCGTGGTGGTGGTGTCCCTAAGTTTGGCCACATCTCTGCATTTATGCGTGATGTCCTCCACTGGCTCCCGGTCCAGCAGCGCATCCATTATAGGGTCTCCTCCATTGTCTGGCACTGTGTTCTGGGCAGAGCACCTGTCTATCTCCGGGAGCTCTTTACTTTAACCTCGACCTGCTCTGGTCGCTGATCTCTGTGCTCGGCCTCTAGAGGTGACTTCATATTTCCGCATGCTCGCTCTGCTACTAGACAGCGTCAGGCTTTCTCGATCGTTGGTCCTTCTTTCTGGAATAGCCTCCCCTCAGACCTTCGTTCTCTCCCGCATGACCTCTCTGAATCTTTCTATAGACTACTTGAGACTTTCCTCTTTGGCCGGGCCTGGGTCGGGAGCGCCTCCGAGTAGTTATCTTGAAGGGGCGATATATAGGCCTAAATTCCATAGATAGATAGATAGATAGATAGATAGATAGATAGATAGATAGATAGATAGATAGATAGATAGATAGATAGATAGATAGATAGATAGATAGATAGATAGATAGATAGATAGATAGATAGATAGATAGATAGATAGATGTGCAGGATTGCCAGTGATGGGCAAACTACTTTTTAGCTGATCGATTAGAACGGTAGAACCTAATCGAATAGTTACCCATCTCTGATTTATATCGCGTCACTTTTAGCGAGAGATTCTGATATCAGAGGCGCTCAGAGCAGCCTCAAAGTAGCAATCGCCTGACTGACATCTCCTTTCCGTCTCTGAGAGTTCATTTCCTTGGATTAATCGTCCACTCTATATTGCAATTTTGTGACCTATAGCTCCCAACAGCATACCAATATGGAATCCATAATTATGGGATCGGTATAGAACCCGTGTGGGTACCGCCTAACGTCCATGCAAATGCTTTCAGGGCTACAAGCAAAATTAATGAACTTCAGTTGCCAGTCATTGACTGGTAACAGCGACCGACACTCGCCTTAACAGCTATACTCTGCCCAACTGGTAACCGGGGGGGGGGCCCGTGGCGCATTGGATAACATCTGGCACAGAGACCGAGAGGTACCGAGTTCGAGCCCCCGTTGGGCGGATATGCTATGTAGGCTGCTATTAGCGCCGTTGTATTGCAAGCTGTCTGTTCTGTTAGTAGTTAAGATTTCAATTGCATAACATGTGCAAACGATTTCGCCGAACAACTGAAAAGAATAGTAACATTAACCTTGGACAAAATCGCTCCAATTCAGACTTGCTACAGGCGACCATCTAAACCTATAACTAGATGGCTTTCATCTGAGGCATCCCAGGCAAAGAAGGAACGTCATCGACTGGAGAGGAAATGGAAGAGTTCTGGACTTGAGGAAGACAGACTGCGTTATCGTCGTCACTGCCGTGTCACAAACAAACTCATAAATGAGTCAAGAAGTTCTTATTTCCGTAGCCAACTTGAAAGTGCTGAAAATCCACGTGACCGATGGCGCATCTCCCAGCGTCTTCTACACTCAAAGGAGACTGTCAACTGCCAACGCTCTGACCCTGAGAATCAGAATCTGTGTTCTAAATTTGCTGCATTTTTTGTAAACAAAATTAACGACCTTAAATGTAAAATTGCTAGATGTGCTGCCAATTTAGTATGGAATGACCTGCTGCTCGACTCTGACTTCTCTGGCGCCGCCTTTGATGACTTACCACCTGTCACCTACTTTAAAGTCTTTAATCTTCTCAAGAGCATGGTCCCTAAATCATCTCCAATGGACTTCATACCTACACCACTTATTGTCTCTTGTTCTGATGTTTTCTCCCACCTTATTGCACACTTGGCCAACCTGTCTTTTGCTGAAGGGTGTTTTCCGTCATGCTTCAAATCTGCTCTAGTCACTAGTCACGCCTTTACTCAAAAAACCCGACCTTGACACCAGCAACCTTTCTAACTTTAGACCTATCTCTAACCTCAATAACATTTCCAAGATCCTTGAACGTCTTTTTCTTACACGTATCAAGAAACACATCACTTCTTCACCTAACTTCAGCCCTTATCAGTCAGCTTACCGCGAAGGCTATTCCACTGAAACTGCCCTTGTCTCTACACTGGATAACATCTTCTCCTGTGTTGACAATGGTAAAGCCTGCCTCTCAGTATGTCTTGACCTCAGTGCAGCCTTCGACACCGTAGACCACCAGCTACTTCTTTCAAGACTAACCAAAAGCTTCGGTGTCTCTGGAACTGCCTTAAACTGTTTAGCTTCTTACCTGTGTGACCGTAGTCAACAGGTAGGCATCGGTACCGCTCGGTCTGAACCCACGCTTTGTACTTCTGGAGTACCACAAGGATCTGTCCTCGGTCCTTTATTATTTACAGTCTTTACTTCCCCAATCAGTCATATAGCTAAGCACTTTGGAATCCAATTACAACAGTACGCGGATGATACTCAGCTACATATTGCTCTTTCGCACACTGACCAGTCTGGTAAACTAAAACTTGAAGAGTGCCTCTCATCTATGTATGCATGGTTT
The DNA here is from genome assembly GCA_020284085.1 of Aporrectodea caliginosa. Classification (NCBI taxonomy): domain Eukaryota; kingdom Metazoa; phylum Annelida; class Clitellata; order Crassiclitellata; family Lumbricidae; genus Aporrectodea; species Aporrectodea caliginosa. The sequence goes on from JACEVL010000196.1 coordinate 259,218, forward strand.
TGTTTCAATGGTTTGGCCATAAACCCAAACAAGTCTGAGGCAATTCTGTTCGGTTCAGGCCAACGCCTGCGTTCTTTCTCTCCACTTTCTTGTGTCGACCTCGCAGGCACTGCTGTGTCTCTTTTAGATACTGTCAAAACGCTTGGGGTAACCCTGGACAGTAAGCTCACATTCCGACCACACATAACAAACCTTTGTAAATCTTGTTTCTATCACATCAGGGCAATACGACACATCAGGTCGGCTCTAACTAAGAATATGTCTCAAACTATAGCCTGTTCACTTGTATCCTCTCGTCTTGATTATGCTAATTCCCTTTTTGTGGGTGTCTCAAACCTTGAACTCAAAAGGCTGCAACGAATCCAAAACTCCTTAGCTCGTGTAGTGATGCGTGTCCCACTACGAACATGCTCCTCAGTCCTACTCCACGAGCTGCATTGGCTTCCTGTTGAATTCAGAATAAAATTTAAATTGGCCTGTTTGACCTACAAAGCCCTCAACACCAGCACACCTACCTATATTCATGCACTACTAACTCCTTACATCCCTCCTCGTAGCCTGCGATCATCAAGTACAGGTCTTCTAGCTGAGCCACGATGCAGAACAGTTATGGGCTCTCGTGCATTCCACGCCTCTGCTCCAAAAGAATGGAATCGACTACCACTTTCTCTTCGTAGCTCAACTTCACTTCCTTCCTTCAAAAAGCGGCTCAAAACTCACTATTTCTCCTTGGCTTTCAAGGATTTAGAAATCTAAGTGCATCTTCACCTGGCGGCTGACTATCCGCGCCTCAGATTCACATTTCGGTGTGACCTTGCGCGCGTTACAAATTTATTTAATAATAATAATAATAATAATGTAAATGTACAGCGCAGTGCGTTTGTCAGGCGCTTAATAAAGAATAGATATTATTATTATTATTATTATTACTCCGACCTCCCTCTGACTACCCGTTGGACAATCCCTCCTACTCGACAAAGCGCTCGTGAATAAGCTGGTGCCCTGCGCTTGGCTTTCGAGTGGCGCTTTAGCAGTTTGGAGCTTGCGATCAACGTTCTGTAGGCCATAGGTGGCAGTCACGATGTGCTTCAACGATATTGGTCGAATTTACGACAGTTTATTTGACACAGCAAAGCCCTAGTCACAGGTCTTCATAAATACACTAACTAGCGGTTTAATGTACACCAATCGACCCCTAAGAAATCGCACCCTGGTCTATTTCTATGTGATTAGTAACTGAGAATGTTCGTGCAGTATGGTCCAGTGATGTCAAGAGCGAGCTCTGAAGTATTGAAAGGTTTGTAGCGAGCGTCGGGAATCAGGAAAGCGGCTCCGGAAAATCCCTTGTCTCGACTCAGTTTCGTGACGCGCTGTATCTCACCGAATCGCTCCTGAAATTTAACGAAAATAAGAAACACATTGCCAAAAGTGGTTCCAAGACTGATAGAAAAACTTTGAAACCATGTATGATCATATAATAACCAAACATTTTCTTGGTCCAAAAAACAGCCAAAATAACATAATTTCATACATTAGAGAAGTTATTCCATTGGGAACAAAAGGGAACCCAGAAGGGACCAAAGTCCCGCTAATTGGACACCTATCTAAATAATGTAGGTCCCCAATGCCTGATGACAACGCTGTTATGAACAGATACTTTACCTCGTGTTCCTCAGGTTTTCCATTCAAAACTAAAGTTCTAATAATTCTTCAAGAAAAAATCTGACTCTGACTCATTAAATCGTAATCGTAATCACGAGATTTCTACAGCGCCCAAAAAAGCGAAGTCGCGGGAACCAGCTTATTCACGAGCGCACCTCTGCTTAGTTTTCTCTTGAAGTGACACTATATCAATTTCCAACTAATATTACATTTCATATTTCGTCATGTCCAAATCGTTAAACAGCTAATCTAAACCTAAGCGCAGAATACCAGCTTATCTTATTCAGGGAACCAGTTAATTCACGTCTATGTCATTGGATAGTGTCGTTACACTGAAACTATACTACCACGCCTACTTGGATATAATAATAAATTATGCTGAACAGCAGGGGCGGATCCAGGGGGGCCAATCCGGCCATGGCCCCCCCCCATTTGAAATTTACACAGGACGTGGCCCCCCAATCGCCAAGTAGACAACGTTTACTCTGTGATCTTTTGTGATGAAAAGAAAATGAGGATATATAAATAAAAATATAATATTTGTACAACAGTTACTAAATAGCTTCTCTCAAGTGTTGTTTCTCAAATTTCAAATATCAAATTTTAAAAAATTAGTAAAACTACATCATTACTACATGGCTCCCGATAAGGTAGTTGAATCATTCTTGCTTGGTTTGTGTACCATTTGTTAACTATTTCTGCTGAGTCCTGGTAAGCAATTCGTTTATCTTTGCTCAATCCAGATCCTTTGCCTGCATAAGTCCCTCCCTATGGAATGGACTCCCTCCTTCTCTACGCTCTGCAATCCTCACTGGTAGCATCTCTATTCTCTACCTCTTTCTGCAACCTTAAAACCTTCCTTTTCTCTCGGAGTACCTCGCACTGGGAGCACTTCTGAAAGGCTTATGCTATGAGAAGCGCTTTATAAATTATCAAATATAATACAATTCAATATCTTAAGGCTTTTATGGCGTTCTTATTTTCTAGATTTTATATTAATTTCAAAAATTTCTGATTTCCTAGTAGGCCTACTAATGTTCACAGTCAAACTCAAAAACGACTCCAGCAACATCTTAGCTACCAGTGACATATCTGATGCCTTTCAGTTTTGAAATAATAGAGCAATTTGTTCACATGACAGCCTAAAATGCAACCATTGCAGTGTGGAAATTTAAAAAATTTAAAGTGGGGAGGGGGCACCCCCTCCCCAGACCCCCCCCTGCTCGGCGCTGCGCGCCTCAACGATCGTCCTTCGGACGCTCATTTGGCCCCCCTGATAAACTTTCTGGATCCGCCCCTGCTGAACAGTCCTATGCTATGGTGCTGTAAAATTAGAAAAGCTTATAATACAATAACATTTCAAAGTCATATCATTGAAGGTTTGAAAGAAAACTGGAACAGCAGAACGAGAACTATTTCTAAGAATGCAAAGTACCTGGACGAGAGTTGTGTCTGTGGTCTTCGAAGGTTTGAGACTTGATAGAAAATGAAGGGGATAGACGCTCTCCATGTAGACCGTGATGAACATCGACTTCAACAGCTCAGTGTCTTTCTGCATCGGAAGCAGCAGCAAAAAATACACTGACAATATATGTATGTAGGCTATGTATGTATGTATGTA